>JAOTOM010004390.1:0-20000 GCA_034440615.1 Ashinkailepas kermadecensis | reverse complement strand
ACCGCAGGCAGCCCTTTGCGAGGGTCACGTGAGGTGCCGTAGATACATGGGGTCACGCCGTAGTTCCTGGACCACAACGACGTCCAGCAAATCAAGCATCTCTTGACACATGTATTGAGTATCCCGGAATGGCGCAGGTACATTAGCTACGCAACATTTGGTTACTGAATTAATGAGATGACCGAAGCCACCATAGAAAAACATGTGTGGTGTTCTTTTAACCCGTTATACCCCTGCGTGCCATGCAAAAAAAATCATTCGGTATTCTTTTAAAATGCAACTTGGTACCTTGAAACAATTGTTTGGTATCATTTTAACACATGAGTGTTAAAATGATACCAAACACGAATAACTTTATTCGTGGTTACCAAACATTACCAAATCTATATAAAACGACATTCGGGGCACCAGATGCTCCATTTGCTGCCACAGTTCCCTGTGACAAGAGTCGGACGACCATTGGCACATCAATCGCTGTAGACTTTGATTCAGCAGGCACGTCGATTCTTGTCATCCCGATTCAGTGTTGGAATACCACTCGCGTGTTGAATTTGTAGCATACAAACTGCACACACCACGTCATATGCTACTGTTTGGCAGACGCAATTATCATCAACTGAGGCACTTTCCCAGCATTATGACCTGAAAGAACCACGTCTCCTCTATTCAGTAGATTGACTTGGCGTTGCCAGCACATATGCACCCTTCTGCAAATCCACTTCTGCCTCACTGCATTGTCAGCGTGTGGTGTTGTAAGCAGGTTTACATTTTGTATCTTTTCTAAAAACGTAGAAACCGGGCGACGGCGTCGGACAGCGTTCTGCACTTCCCACGACAACTCACCGAAAACAAAGAAACCTGTTTCCAAGCGCAGACGAACTCCAGCGGCACGGACGACACAACATCAAAGGCGGCATCTGAGCAAACCTGGGTCCGACAACGATCCGACGGCGGTCCGGCAGCGGCTCGTCAGTGGCCCGACATGGAGCCGGACATCGGCCTGACCAGTTGCCCTGCAGCTGTCGGACTGTGACCCAGCGGCTCGTCAGCGGCCCGACATGGAGCCGGACATCGGCCTGACCAGTTGCCCTGCAGCTGTCAGACTGTGACCCAGCGGCTCGTCAGCGGCCCGACATGGAGCCAAACATAGGCCTGACCAGCTGCCCTGCAGCTGTCAGACTGTGACCCAGCGGCTCGTCAGCGGCCCGACATGGAGCCGGACATCGGCCTGACCAGTTGCCCTGCAGCTGTCAGACTGTGACCCAGCGGCTCGTCAGCGGCCCGACATGTAGCCGGACGTCGGCCCAACAAGTTGCCCTCCAGCGGCCCGGCCCTACTGTGACCCAACGGCGTCCGACGTCAGCGCGACCTGGGTCCGACAACGGTCCGACGGGGGTCCGGCAGCGGCTCGTCAGCGGCCCGACATGGAGTCGGTCATCGGCCCGACAAGTCGTCCTGCGGCGGTCCGACTACGGCCCGACCACAACCAGACCGCGGCCTAAGAGCAGCGAGCCAACGACGGCTCGACATCGGAGCGGCAGCGGATCGACGGCGGACCAACTGCCGCCCAACGGTGATCCAACAGCGGTCCGATGGCGGTCCGTCGGTGACCCCACAGCGGTCCAGCTGCGGCCCGAAAGCAGTCTGACATGGTCAGACTGCTGACATGGACAATGGTCCGATGACGTGTCGTGAGCATGATCTCGCTGGAGGCACGCTAACCTTATTTGACTTTGTTCAGGTGGAAATAGCTCAGAGCGAACTGTGACCCGGTGACGTGGCGACCACAGTGATGAAGTCATGATGTCTGATCCCGCAGAGCGCGTGGCCGCCCCAGTGAAGCCGCAGCGGCGTAACGTCAGATTGACCTGTCTGGCAGTCTTCCACCATTGCAATTCAGGCGGTCGGCGCAGCCACTCACTGGGACATCAAGACGCCCGCTGAGGTCGCCTCAGCCCGCAGCACGTGCCGCATGGAGAGGAGCTTCGTCTAGCTCCAGACATGCGTCTGGAGCCAGGTGGAGAAAGGGCGTGTCACTGATGCGCCTCAATACAGGGGTCAGTAACTGTCCAGCGGACTAATTATCGACCATGACCGCGCAAAGACTTGAATAGTGTTGTTCTGCATATGTGTGTATGTGGATGTATGTATTCTATGCGTAATGTCAAGTGCGTGTCGTGTATTCGAATGTGGCGCATTTGGTCGTCAATCGAGATGCTACTGCACGCGACGTCAGTTAGTAGTTGGTGTATGGTGTATGTGGTATGATGTATAGTGATGGAGGAGATGGTGTGTATGTAGCCATCGAGCATAGGATTAGAAGGGTTAAGGGAAATTAAGGGCCCCATGAAACATACGTATATCCGGGGATTGGGCTAAAACGGGATTGGAACAATTTCAGGATCGGATTTTGACAATCACGAGGACGCGATTTGTAGAGGAAAGTCTTTGATGTAAGGAAGCTTACATTTTTTTCGGCATGCAATTTTCAACATTTTCCCATCCGACCAGGCCGCCGGACGCCCGGCCAGATCTCGGCCACCTTTTCCCTCCCCTCTCATGTTGCCTTCAAGCACCGCCGGACCGACTCTCGGTGCGTGTCGTCTTCAAAGGCGGCATGAAATAAACAAAGCCATCAGCCTCCCGTCTGGACGAAAACAACCGAAGGGTTCCCGGCCAGCTGTGAGCCAGTCCCGGTGAAAACCTCCCCAGGCGGCTTCGCCACGCACACTGCCTAAGGGGACGAAAAAAAAGCACTCCCACCAATCAAGAGGCAGACCCCAATCTGGAGCCCTGGGAGTGGCTGAAAATTAGAAAAGGCGGAGCAAAGGAATTGAGAAAAATTTGGCAGTCAGAAAGAAGGACACAGAAGGAGGAGGAGAGGGATCTCTCTCGGATCTCGTTCTCGGACGGTCTCTCTCGCTCAAGATCTTTCTATCACTCTCACGGACTTTCACACTCACTTAAATGGAGGCAGACGTAAATTGAAGTGCCGGGAGGCGCAGAGTGACGACGGCTGGAGGGCGACGACCATCGGGCATGTGAGTGTCATACATCTGACATGTCTTCCTCTTTTCCAAACCTTTCCGAACCAACCTAATTTCTATCACCCAGCTTCTGTCTCCTTCAAGTCATTCATTTACTGAAAGGGGCGACCTGTTTTATGGGAGGGACCAAATAGGATAAATTCAGGGTGGGGAGGGAGTGTGTCGCGGAGGGAGTGTGTCACGGAGGGAGTGTGTCACGGAGGGAGAGTGAGTCGCGGAGGGAGTGTGACGCGGAGGAAGTGTGTCGCGGATGGAGTGTGTCACGGAGGGAGTGTGTCTCGGAGGGAGTGTGTCGCGGAGGAAGTGTGTCGCGGATGGAGTGTGTCACGGAGGGAGTGTGTCTCGGAGGGAGTGTGACGCGGAGGAAGTGTGTCGCGGAGGAAGTGTGTCGCGGATGGAGTGTGTCACGGAGGGAGTGTGTCTCGGAGGGAGTGTGTCGCGGAGGAAGTGTGTCGCGGATGGAGTGTGTCACGGAGGGAGTGTGTCTCGGAGGGAGTGTGACGCGGAGGAAGTGTGTCGCGGAGGAAGTGTGTCGCGGATGGAGTGTGTCACGGAGGGAGTGTGTCTCGGAGGGAGTGTGACGCGGAGGAAGTGTGTCGCGGAGGAAGTGTGTCGCGGATGGAGTGTGTCACGGAGGGAGTGTGTCTCGGAGGGAGTGTGTCTCGGAGGGAGTGTGACGCGGAGGGAGTGTGTCACGGAGGGAGTGTGTCACGGAGGGAGTGTGTCGCGGAGGGAGGATTGAGATGGCGAGTAGTGTGTGTATGTAAGAAACTTTAAATATACTAGATTGATGATATAAATTATGTGGCAGCAGTCGGCAATGATGGACGAGAACAGCGGCGGAGCAGGAACAATAATGCCATATAAAGTACATCCCCATATAAGCGAGGAGTCGACCTGCCAGCCGTCCTCTCATGGACTAAACGTTCCCGGGTAAGGGTAATGAGTGTGAAAGCCAGTTGTTAACTTGACTAGAATATTAATGTTGTTTATATAAATATATATGATCTGCGTTTGGATGATGTCCAATTGCGAGAAGGG
This sequence comes from Ashinkailepas kermadecensis, assembly GCA_034440615.1. Lineage (NCBI taxonomy): Eukaryota > Metazoa > Arthropoda > Thecostraca > Neolepadidae > Ashinkailepas > Ashinkailepas kermadecensis. The sequence continues at coordinate 15,912 of JAOTOM010004390.1, read as the reverse complement.
GTGCGATGACCGTGTACTTTGGGGGTATTAAGCACATGCTCTGGTTTTTTTTACTGCAAAAGCCCGCTGGCTTCTGTGATCCAGTAGCGCAGCTGGGGGCGGGCAAAGTATGCAAGGTCGGATGGGCTGTCGAGCCCCACCTTGCGTCCGTCGAGTTTGGCGCCAAACACTAGGTTAAAGCAAAACACTGCAAGGTCGTGAGTCCGCCCCCCGTTCGCTATACGTTTCGGCACGGAACCGTGTAGCCTTCGGGGCGGGGGGAAGGTCGGACGGATTTGGCGTGCCATAAGCCCCGAGGCTGAAAGGGTAGGGCAGGCTAGGTTATAAAGACGGCCAGGGGACGTGCCCAACGTGGTAGGGATCCGTGCCCGCTCGTGAGCACGTTTACCTGGTCGCACAGTATCAGTATACGGCGGATAAGGCCCGGCGCGGCACCGACCTTTCATTTAAAGCTAGGGTAGGTCAGTCAAAGATACCAGAGCACTTGTATAAGCCCTCGGAGCCAGTACGATGAGCCCCCCTCGTAGCATTAAGCCTTCATCCAGGCGAGGAACACTGTCCATAATGGCGAGACCACCTATGATGGCAGTGGAAGATTTACATATTCGGCCAATATACCGCAAAAAGAGCAATGGTCCGTCGATATATGTGTTTGTGTACCGCCGAAGGGGGGGGGGGGAGGGAGTCAAATTTGGGGACCAAGCATTTCATTAATTAATAAGGAAAGAATGAATGGGACGAACGAATGTGAAGTGAATGAGGAGAATGAATGTGTGTTAGGTAGCTTTAAGGACCAGCGGAAGCCGCTTGGGGCTCACTCACAGGCACCTATTTCGTGCGGTACATTGTACAAAATTATACTACTATTAGCATCCAAAAGTCCCATCTCGGAACATTTCATTGTAACCAAGGGCAAATTGCCTTATCATTACTTTTCTAAATACAACGCAATCTTTCTAATTTGGCTAGACGCACTCATTTACCTATATGGTGTTCCCAAAACTTTGACTCGCACACATATAAATTCGTGTTAGGGACGGTAGCTCAAACATCATCAAGCCGGCTGGGGTTTGGGGAATGTGTGGTGGAGGTGGCGGGAAACACAGCACAACGCACACCCCCGACAGAGGCACAATCAGCAAAGGAGTGAGTTAGCTCAGTTTTAATTAGCCCAGTCTAAAATCAAGAGTCAGCCCAAGGGAAATACTTCTCACACACTCATCAGCTCTCCCACTTCACACGACTCACACGCGCAGCTTCCTCTTTACACACCCCTCACCAGCCACACCCGCCAAACCACCGAAGCCACCACCCCCACACCCCACCGACGGCAGAGCCGCCACCCCTACAGTGTGCCTACCTTGACGTAGTAGATGACGTTGATGATGCGACACATGGCCTTGCTGATAGTCATACACTCCTGGTTGGGCACCACCACCTCGAAGTAGCGCCAGGCGAGTGCCGAGCCCGGCTTGATCACGCTCACGTCCTGTTTGGTCTCGCGCACGCCGTTGTGGGCCGTGCACACCGTCAGCTGCCGTCGGCACGGATAATGACGTCAGACTGTGACGCCAAACTCACGTCTAGGGCAGGCAGAAGCCACATAAACCTAGCTGCAGCCTTGAATTATGTTACAATGCATTCGACATGCTAGTGGGTAAATCTGCTTCAATCGGTAAATATGCTTCAAATTGACATACGGCGGCTAAACCTGGCTACAGTATCAAACCAACAGTAACGGAAGCAAGCACTTTACTCCAGCTGAAGACCTAAGAGAGGAAACAGAACACACTACCGCAAAACGTTGCAAAATACAAATATCAACCTACATTACTGTAACCTGAGAGAACACGCACCCAAACACCTGACAAGAAAGTCAACGTACGTTAGTTTATAACATAAGCAGGCTGTAACATTGTTCATGTTTTACTTGTGTTATGTGGCCCTCAGCCAACAGGAATGCGCCGATTGAGTCAGCCCACAGGTAGTGGCCACTGTTTTCATGACGTTGTGTCTGGACCGCTAAACCCAAACGCGGTCGGCCATGTTGTTCGGAGGTGTGCCAAAATGTATGTCGCCAATCGCCGACGGGCTGTGGCGCCCCGTCATTAATGTGGCAGCCAATCACGGCGGCCCGCAGGGGACCGTCACCTCCCGGCGGAGGGTGCCGGCCGGTATTGACAAGAGAACTGACCGAGCGGCCGGGGCGCACGGATCATACCTGCTGTTGTAAACCGTTGTTGTAGTGTCGACAGAAAGTACTAAATTGCTGTCGGCACTTGTCTCCTTTCGGCCCTTGCTTGCCTTAACCACAAATATAAAGCCAAAACGTATCGCCGTGTTTTGAACTAGCATTATCGCTACGAGGCTCCTATACTCTATCACATCGCCAACGAGAATCGACTTCACTACAAGGCTTCCGCGACATGACAAGAATAGAAAATCATGCAAAATCTCGGACAATTTTTATTGCATCTACAATGGAAGTGTCTGCAATTTCCTGTCCGAAAATGGCACCCGCAATAGCTCTTAATTTCGCACCTACTATCATTGGAGTCACAGGGCTGGGCGAGTTCACTGCTAAGACCAAACCGCTAACTACAGGCTAGGTAGGGAATGTGTAATGAGCTCGATGTGCTAAATCGTACCTAGTAGCTAAACAGGATCCTGGTCCCAGAGTTACTGCCAGGCGACAGGTGGTAAAGCTGAGGCTGGAAGAAACATCTGAACAAACTGACGGTTGGGAAAAGTGGTGGGCAGGGTTGGAAAATTAAGCTGTTCCTGGATTTTGTTTGCATCCAGAACATTACCCTCTCCGGAAAATTATATCTCGTTTTTCTCATTCCGAGATGGAATTGTGCTGTCTGATAATGAACCTGTGGTAACTGCTCAAAATTCACTGGAAAGTGCAAACTTAAATTCTGATGTCACATATTTTAATGAAAAATATGCTCTCTCCATACACGATTATCCAAAACTTTTCTTTTCCACATCTAAGATTACAAAACACGAATCCAACCCTGGCGGTGGAACGGTAAAGTGCTGCAAATTCATCACACTACTGGAGAAACTCGAAGGCAGCGACCGTCGCCATAAGTATGGGGTTAAGTAGTTCGTCAATGTGGGCAGCATGAAGCATCAACAAGTTGTCGGACACATCTGAGCAAGCTGACGGTTCGGGCGAGTGATGGAACTGTTGGTTGGTTGGTGGAACCGTAAATACCTCACAATCCTGGAGAAGCTCGAGGATAGCGACGGTGACAGTGAACACGGAGCCAAGTAGTTCGGCAATGTGAGCAGCATGAAGCATTACAAAGTTGTAGGAAACGAGAAGGCAGAAGTCAGGAGTCTTGAGGCAGGAGGCATGAGGTATGAGATGAGAGTGGGAGGGAGAGGGAGGGAGAGGGAGAGGGAGGGAGAGGGAGAGGGAGAGGGAGAGGGAGAGTGGGAGTGAGAGTGAGAGTGAGAGTGAGGGAGATGGAGATGGAGTGTTGAAGTGAGAGGGGGAGGAAGAGGAAGAGGAAGAGGAAGAGATGGCTGGTTGGTTAGTTATTGGTTTTACGACACATCGACCGTTGAGTCAAGTAGCGTCACCAATCTCTCACGCTGATTGGTCGCGGGCGAAGAGTAGCGACAGGTGAGACTCGAACCCACAACCTTTCGATTGTGAGACGGGCAACTTACCCCCTAGACTACTCGTCCCCGGAGACGGAGATGGAGATGGAGATGGAAATGGAGAGGGAGATGGAGAGGGAGATGGAGATGGAGAGGGAGATGGAGAGGGAGAGGGGGGGAGAGAGAGGGAAGAGAGAGGGGCATGGGGTAAGATAGGAAGCAGGATAAATAGGTAATGGAGTCTGGAGAAGAAGAAGAACCTTGGGTTATTTTACGATGCATTCAACCGCTAGGTTATATAGCGTCGCCAACCTCTCACGCCGATTGGTCGCGGGTGGACTCGGTAAATTCCGTCGGTTGTGAGATTCGAACCCACGATCTTTCGATCAAGAGTGACGCCGCTCTACCAACTGAGCTACCGCGGCCCCTCTGGAGAGGCAGAAGGAAAGTGATAGGATGCGGGGAAGCAGGAAGTAGGAATAAGATGCATGAGGTAAGATATAGCAGGCAGAGAAGCAACGCAAGAACAGGTTACTGGACATGCGAGATTGGGCTCATGATGTATGGTGCAAGTAGTATGATACAGGAGGAAGGTGACAAGGGAGACACGAGGCATGACATAGCCAATGCAAGGGCAGGAGATAAGCCGAGGATAGGAAGACAGGCGGTGGCGAGCAAAACTAGCCTGCAGGCAAGCCACTTCATGTTCACGAACGCCAGGTGCCTCACACCTAGCAGGAGCTCACTTGATGTTCGTTGCGAGGCACTTTCAGCAAGTCAGGATCCGCCACGTCACCAGAATGCCATTATGCTTCTTTGGCGTCATACTCTGTGAGACAAGGCGCCGCTTGCCATATCAGTTATTTGGGATGTAGGGCCTTGCCATGTCTTGATTACCGATGAACAGCCATCAGCCGTTCAACCGCTGCCACCCATTATTCACCAACACACCGCCACTGACGAAATGCCGCATGACAACGTTTGCTTGACCCAAGTCGAGCGGCAAACACCGCCACTGAAGAAATGCCGCACGACAACGTCCGCCGGCCCAAGTCGAGCGGCACACCCCGGCGCGCCGGCTCACCTTCTTCAGCTTGACGACGCCGTCCGACTTGAGCTGCTTCTCGAAGAGTCGGTCGGGTCCGTCCAGGGTGAGTGCGATTCGCTGGCCGGCCGTGTAGCCCTGGCGCGCCATGGTCAGCGTGAACTGGCCGATGGCGTGGCCGAACAGAGAGCGCTCGGCCTCCCGCCGCACCACCACCGGCTCCTGCCGAAACCAGCCACCGCCACCGTGTAGCTGCACCGCGCCCGACTCCGTGCTTGAGTCGCTGCACGCGTGGATAGATAATGCAGCATGGGCATTGAATAACCAGTGTAGCAGGTACGCCCGAAATCCTGTGCAGGGAGATCCCACATCACCTCCTCCCCTCCCCCCTCGTCCTCCAATATTAATGAGTGACATGTGCGTGCCTCTTGTTCGGGCTCTTGGCCTAATTGAATTTCCCATGCAAGAATTTTCACACATATTTCTAAGTGATAAGTCTTAATTTAACAAACATTTCTCGCCACTTGCAGTTTTTTTCCCAACTCGCATCGCATATATGTGCATTACGTATTATGCTGCAAAGCAAGATAATAAACAATTCGAGCCTGTTAGTTTGGCTACTAAAACTTTCAGAAACTCGTCGGCATATCCAGGCAGTCAAAATTGGAGATCGAATAAGTGTGTGGATTAAATTAAAGGTCCACTATATGACAAGCTGGATCAATTATCAACACATCATTTGACATCTTGTGCTCAATGAAGGCCTCGCTGGCGGGCGACACAACCTGATCCAACACGGCAGCGAACGGCAGCGAATAGGACATCCAATGAATGACACGCATGCTCAGAAGCCGCTCCTCGATAATGCACTCAACTGGCGAGCTTCTGGTCTGGCCCAACAGCTGCAAAGTGGAAGGCTGTCGTTGCCTTCGTTCAAGGCTGCGTCGTCGCCTAAATAGCCCAGACTCGATTTGGGCCGCGAGAGGGGCAGCCAGGTGGTGACAGCCGCAGCAGTGCAATCATCTTATCTTATCCTGCGCTACATTTTATTTAAATCAGTAATTTGGCTAGTGGTCATTTCAGCGGTTCCCGCATACGAGTTGCGACTCTATACAAGTGTCTTGCATTGATACGTGCACCGCATGAATTGATGTGGGCAAATTGAACCAAACGGCCCATTTTGTGGATACAACCGATCACTGTCAGCTCGGTCTAGGCCAGCACGAGCAGTCAGCTCACCATGAGCGTGTGGTCCGCGTTCAGGTCCAGCACGGGTAGCACGACGAAGACGTGCTCAGTCTTGCTATCGAACGAGAAGAACTCGGAGCTGTGAGCGCGCGCCTTGCACATGTAGGTGATGTTTCCATACTGCGAGCTGAACGTGGGCGGCAGACCTTGTCGCAGAGTGTGTGTGAACGGGTACTCATACCTGCCGGGGCTCAGTGACGCCCCCGGGGCTGGGGACAGGAAACAGACACTGGTCAGTCAGGTAGCCAGGTCCCAACGGGGCCAGGCCAGCAGACGCTCACGATCAGGTGCGTACCACTGGGCTCGGGATGGACACACCGTGGGAGGGCCACACAACGGGGCCAGGCCAGCAGACGCTCACGATCAGGTGCGTACCACTGGGCTCGGGATGGACACACCGTGGGAGGGCCACACAACGCTGTCCCCCACTGTGACCAAGGTACGACACTCCACGGGAGGGCCATACAAGGCACCATGTTCACGCGGCGCATGGGGTATCAGGTGCGTACCACTGGGCTCGGGATGGACACACCGTGGGAGGGCCACACAACGCTGTCCCCCACTGTGACCAAAGTACGACACTCCACGGGAGGGCCATACAAGGCACCATGTTCACGCGGCGCATGGGGTATTCTGAAGTACCTGAAGTTCGATGAAATGCAAATACAGTACCATATTTTGTTTCCAAAAACCGAAGTATGAAGTGTGTATGAAACTACAGACCAGTCAACCTGGCCTCAATAGTTTGCAAGGTACAAGGAAAACTCGTCACCGAAAATGCTCGGACTCATCTAGAAGGGCAAAACCTTTTAAAGGATACTCAACATATATTTATATCTGGGAGATCTTGTTTAACTGACCTGCTGGAAACTCATGGGGTATGTAACTAGAGAAGCAGACAATCAAAGCAGGATAAATTCTGCATACTTAGACGTAAAGCGAAGCTTTTGATGAAGTTCCACATCGGCGCCTAATTCATCAACTAGAGCAGCATGGGATTGATGGAAAATAGGGCTACAGAGGGGGCAGAAATATGCAAGGTCATAGGGGGGAGTCTTTCTGCAGGCAGCCCCAGGGATGGCCAGAGATGGTGAAAAGATGAAAGCTCTGGGGCGGCAGGAGGTCTTCGACAGACACCCTGATGGATGCTTGCAGGGATGAGGTAAATAAATGGGTGGATTCATGGGTGGTAGCATGTTTTTGACATGCGTGCTCCTAGATGTCTATGGGGAAATGAGGTAAAACGGTGTGGGTTTATTGGCAAGTGTATCACTTCCAGAGCTGAAGGGGCCAAAATGGCCCAGCAAGTAGATCGAGGCAATTCCCAAATCGACGAGGCCATGATTGACTCCTTTAAGGAACCTTTCATTCCTTGGGCTTAGGGGTGCTTGAATTGCTCGTATATCTTAAGGAGTCCGTGTGGAGAAAAGAAGATAAAAAGCAGAAAAGAAAGAATAGACGAGGAAGAGAAAATGTGGAAGGATTTTAAAGAAGCCAAAACGACTGTCTGACATAAAGGGAAGTCACGAGGAAAGTCCAAAATCGCGGTACCGCAGTGTATAATTTAATCAATCGAGAATGCACACGAGATGACTACATCGTTGGAAACAAGGCACGTACATCACCAAAGAGTTTCAGGAGACAGCCTTCACTAGACTACTCAAGGCACCGCCAGCTATATAACATGGCCATGTACCAGACATAATTAACTGGTGACAACCATTTTTACCGCTAAACACTGGTAAAAAGAGGCAAAAATTTGGTGCCATGCAGACACTTCATGGAACATTATTCAGCCTCAATTTTGCATCCTGCTATGTATTATACACGTTACATGATACGTGACACTGCTAGACACACAAACCGTATGTCTTATATATCTGAAAAAGATTAAACAAAGTATATGCAGGACCCTTTCTGGTTAAAAAAAAACAAGTAAAAACAGTTGTTTAGCAAGTCTGTTTCTACCAGTGGTAAACAAAAGCAAAAAAACAGGCTTGTTGGTAGCCACCGCCAATCCTGCACTATCTATATATATATATATATATATACAAACGGGATAATATGCAACACCCACTCACAGCACTTCTCACAGGATTACACCACGTCTTCAGCCGCACCGATTACACTGTACCGCTGATAAAGTGGATGTCCTCCCGCAACATCCACAGCTCCTCCGTGTGTGTATGCGTGCGACGCTTGCCCTTGGAGCCGTGCCGGGTCTTCCACAGTGTCTTCGCCAGTCCCCGTATCTTGACCAACACGGCTGTAACGTCAACTGCCGGTCAGTCAGCTGTTCGGTGGCAGGGCTGTGGCGCTGCGTAATGGTCAGCCGACGCCGATACGGGGCGCATTAAGAGTATGTAGCACTCCCTTAACGCAACACTTCGGAAGCCATCCAGCAAAACGTGGAGCTTCTGTTTGAAAATTAATAACCAAGAAGAAGACCTGATCGTAAAAACGCGCCGGAAAATACCAAAATAAAACGCTCCCGAGATGACAATTGATATGTAAAGGCCTACCATGCCCCACCAGCCCAAATGATGGGGTATGAAGGCCCACTACGCCCCAACAGCCGACAGAAGCACGACCTGCGGTCCCGAGACACCAAAGGTCAGTCATCACGAGGCGGCACCCGCTCACGGGCGGCCTGAATTTGCATTTTTAATCCTTGATTTGAAAAGGGAAATTTCTGAGCCATGAAATTCGGAGGATAATTTTGTTTCTTTTCTCACTTCAGAAACTCGGTGTGCTTCCGAACAATGTGATTCTTAATTTTGATTTGTGATTTGGAAACAGTTGGACAGGGAATAACGAGTGGATAAAGACAAAGCTAAGAATCCGCTATTTAGCCATCGTTTGATTCCACTGACATACAGTGCAATTCTGCCGGAACGAATGCCCAGGCAGAGGCCACAGAGCTTACAGTAGCTCAGTTCACGCAACTGGTTGCGAGCTGTTGCGAGCAGGGGCTGGTCGATGCCACGTGGCGTCACACCGGCAACGGCGACAGCGTCGTGCAAATGACTGTTGGCCATCTTGTTATTTACTCCGCCTATTGGTGTCAATGTTCAGTATGATAAAGAATTACAGTTGTAGTAGTACGGGAAATATCTATTTATACTTCTAAATGATTTTCCAGTCCATTTATCATCATCGGCGGCAGCACTAATATGTCTACTGAAGCTACATGCCACCATCTTGTCTACTACCACTGCTCTTGCAATTCCTCAAGATCAGTGGCTGCACAAGATGTCGTACCATGTCTGTACCTCCCCAAATTAATTGCTTTTAACTCGCTGCTGATTGCTTGTCCATGCGTTGCAACAGGCTGTAACTACGTCGTGAACAGGGCGAGGGCTGGATATTTCCATTGATGAGCAAGAAGGTGGTACCACGTCACTGTTAAACAGCACTAATCAACCTTGCCACAGAGAAAGGGGAGGATAATCATGACAGCTGTTGCGAACGATGTGGTGAATTTTGCAGCTATGCTCACATGACAGTTTGTGTGGCTCGGAGCCGCCGATGACCAGGGTCATCGTGCCGTGCAGGGTGTTGCCCGGCTGGAATGCTGCCGTACCAGTCGGTCCCGGCGAAAACGACACGAAAGTCGACTCGATCGTCATCACTGAAATCAGCTCACGCTTCTGCTTTCATCCAACTCACACACACACACACACAGAAACACAACAGGGACAAATAGAGCTATGATCAGTTTGTTGCATCATTACAAGAGTGGTGGCATGCCACATGAAACACAGCTGAAAAAACAAACTTCATCTTCGTGGTAAGAGAGGCAATGCATTTTCCTATGGTGCATCGATGTCTTATCATTCAGTTTCAGATCTTTTTCATTTGGTTTTCCTGGTCTTTAGAGTAGCTTTTCACAATTGAGGGCTACAGGCCATCTGTACTAAAATGACTTGCACCAGTTCTGCATGAGTATCTCTAAGAAGTGGTGGAAGATTCTCCATCAATTTTGTTCTGCAGTGATGAATTGCATGCCAGTTTTGTTCAAAATAGTTTGTGCATAATCAACCAGAAGGCAGTATAGTTATTGGAACATCACAACTACCACAAATTTGGAAGAATATTTGTTTTTTAATGTCGATATGTGCTAGTTGGGTAGGTAGGCACCTATGTGTCCATCAAATGGGCAACAGCTACTTAATGCTAGTCACTGTCTTGGGAGCCTGAGGGCCTAAATGGTGTTGGATTTGTCTAATAAAGTTGGCTAGTGTGTATCTCTTGCTTTTGCTTTGTAAACAAGCAGCTGAAAATAAGTAGGGCACCACAGTGCAACTCGAGTTTGGAGATGGTTTGGCACCAGTGCTGTGTCCTTAGCTAGTCAGCTGCTACGTTCCCTGGAATATTAGAATGACTCAGAATCTACGGAAATGTTGCATTGTGTTGGGGTAGAAAAACACAGGTGTAAAACTTCATATATGCCTTATGGTGACAACCATCATTCAGCTTCTCTAATGCCCACAAAGAACACTTGAAGACATTTTAGAAGTTTCCATTTTTAGATAATATTATAATCTTTCCTTTCCCATGGTAACTGCTAGTTAGTTATTTGGGCTTTAGGGCACATCAACCATGTTGATCATATAACCCCATGGTAACTGCATGCAAAGACCATAGATTAAAACTGAAAAACATACTTTATGATTTAAAAAAAAAGTGGTCTAAATTCTTGCTAGGGTGGTTTTGTGGACCAGTCCTATTGCCAAGCAGAGCTTGCTACATGAACCCTGGCTCCACCACCCAACCTATGAATTCCAGTTCAATGGCATAATTTTACCTTAGAGTTCAAAGTGCCATCAATGCACCAACATGGCCACCCAGGTAGCTTGTCCCTGGCCTTATCAGGCCAGTCAATCGACCCTCCCAGCCTGGAGCTAAATGCAAAGCAACTCGAACCTGTCTCTCCAGGATGGGGAGACCAATGCAGGCCTGTGCACTAACCAACTGCACCTATAGAGGTGGCAAAATTTGACATTATCACTTAGACTGAATACAGGATAAGCTCAACTATCTATATCCAGTGGTTGGCACGGTTCCCCTAATCTGCTAACCGCTAATTAGCAAGGCTAACTTCTTCGTTAGCGGATTAGTGTTTTTGATAACTTTGGACACTGTTAGCGGACCAATTACCTTCCGCTAGATTTAGTTCCGCTATGTTTGGGAGGGGGGCTTTAGGGCGCGTCGACCTTCTGCTATCTTTAAGTCCACTAACAAAATGAATAAATGTTTCATCACCAACTTCCAATAATATATATACGAGTACTCATATATGCATAAATGTGTATATATATATATATATATATATATATATATATATATATATATATATATATATATATATATATATATATACATATATATACACATATACATACACATATACATACACATACACATACAATACACATACACATATATATATATATATATATATATGTGATTATATAAGAAAGTGATTGTAAACTAATGTATAATTTCATTCCAATAAATCATTTGTTAATTTAATTAGTTGTGTTTTTAAGGGTTCTAGGGCCAAAAACGAAACCAAAGCTAAATTCATATAATGCAAGTTAGTGGTTAGCACCTGCCACAAAATTTGTAATGGTTTAGCATTAGCAAAGTTAACTTTTTAGTTAGCGGATTACCAGTTAGCGAAGCTAACTTTTTGGTTAGCTGTGCCCACCACTGTCCATATCTGATATTTATCCTGCATCTTAAACATAATTTCAGCACTTCCCCATTGCAAAGCCTGCAGCTTAATCCAACATTACTTATGCATATGGTTGGTTATTGGTTTTACGACACGTCGACCGTTGAGTCATGTAGCGTCGCCCATCTCTCACGCCGATTGATCGCGGGCGAAGAGTAGCGACAGGTGAGACTCGAACCCACAATCTTTAGATTGTGAGACGAGCATCTTACCCCTAGACCACTCGTCCCCTATTTATGCATATGGAAAACAATAGGTGCATGCACACAATAAGATCCAATATGCACAGAAGACAACTCCAAAATGGCCAACACCATCAGGAAATGGAAATAAACAGCAGAATATGAAGAGAACTTTGATAACATCTAAATGGTCATATCGCATGGCAATATGGCCATATTTCACTGTCACGCCTGTCACCATTGCTTGACAGGCTAGGTCATGCCATTATGTTAGGCAAGGTTAAGGCAGATTATCCCAATGATTTATGCAATAGGAAGCACTTTGATGATGTCAAAACGGTACTGTCTTATGGTGGTATATATGGCATGCTAAGTTATGGTTGACCATGTTATGTATTAATATCATTGTATATTAGGATAGGCTAGGTTTTGGGTATTATTGGAGCTTAGGGTGCTCACAAGACATGCCTTGCACAAGTTTTACCTTTGTACACCAAGAAGAGGAATTGGTGTGCTGTGTTGTTAGGTTTTCACTTTTGGAAATCTTAAGATAAAATTATGTCATAGTAAGACCACAAATTATGTAAAAGGATGCTAGGCTATGTTAGGTTAGGGTGTTTGCAATGAAATCTCAGGATGCAATTTGTTGGTTTGTTTATTAAAATAACTTAGTTTATCTGAAAACAAAGGTTAAGCCAGATTAGGCTAGGGGTGTTATTGCAGTTTTTAGCATTTACAAGATATGCTTTACACACCTCTTACCACTGCAATGCAAAAGGGGGTTGGGTTAGGTTAGTTTTTATCTGCAAAACAAAGCAAAAAAAACCTAACCAGGCCTAACCTGGCCTAGCCTTATCCATTTTTAGAAGAACATCTCTTTTCAGTAAATTTGCAGTAAAAGGGTTTTTTTGCTTAATTTTTCTTCAGAATACCATGTTTATGAAGGTGACTAAAATGATGGGACCACTTATTTTCTGTGCAAATTATTTTTTTTTTGGTGAAAAATTTGTGAACAATTTGCAAACCTAAAAACCAAGGTAAATTTCTATATCAAGGTAACATTTGATTCTTTGGATTTTTTTAATACAATGCTTTTTGACATGGTTAAGACAAAGCAATCATTAATTTTCTCCACAAATGATTACTTTTAAGTCAAAGAAAGTCAATACCATTGATGACATCATAGGCATGATATGGAGGAAATGTGCTATGATATTAACTGTATTTCATGAGTTAACACTGCAAACATTTGCATACCTTAATGGGATCGTCCAGGCTGTGGCTCGTCCGTTTGTACCTCGCTGGTGTAGAACTGACCAGCAGTGTTCAGACTGTGGCTTGTAGAGCTTTGATGCTTCAAGAAGGAACTTATGAATTTTTCAGCCATGGAATTCCATAAAAACAAATATTGGCAAACCTTAGAACAATTTGAACAAATAACCTTGCTGGGAACGACACTGCATTGTCAAAAAAATTATAAACTTGAGTGATTGTTCTCAAAAGAAAGCTTAATAATTATGTGAGTTACTGGAATGCAACTGGTACAATGTGAAGCTAAAATTACACTGATACTTGGCATATCTTGTGCATGGCTGCATCTGGTTTGTCTACTGACATTTGCTGAGTGTTCTGCTTAAAATCAAGAGTTCAAAAATTACATATGAATATATAAATAATAGACAAAACATAAAATAACCTAACCTAACCTAACATAACGTAGACTAAGATAGCATAGCACAATATACAAAATATATTACATCATAATATAATCTAACCTGACCTAACCGGAAAACCAGAATCGTTCCAAACAAACTTTTCAGCCACGTCATCAGATATAGGCAACATTGTCAGCACTGCCGTTAATGTCAACAGCATCACAAGGAACTTCCAACCTTGATCAAAGGGTATGGATGTGTCTGGCTGCAATAATTTGCTGAGAAAATGAGTGGTCACATCATCATTTCCACTTTAAAATACCCTGCATTGAAGAAAGAAAATCAGAAGAATCAAAGTTACATTGATCTCCAATTATACCAGTTAGGCTGGGTTAGGTTATATTATGTTTGAATGTTGTTTTAATCTTGCTTGGGAAAATAAATACGAATGTATCATACAAAAGTGAGGAAGTCATCAGGAAGCTTTACTGTGCAATGTCAGGCCACATTTGGAATACTGTGTCCAAGCTTGGTCCCCTAGTTATGAAAAAGATTGTTGGCTTTTAGAGAGAGTACAAAAGAGGGCAACACAAATGGTTAATGGTATAAGCAACCTGGCATATGAGGAAAGATTGAAGAAATTGAATGTTTTCACTTAGATATAGAAGGCTGAGAGGAGATCTCATCGAGGTCTTTAAATTTGTTCATGGTCAGGAACAGGGATATCTCAGGGAAATGTTTGAATTTAATAGAAATGATGCAATTAGAGGTCATCCATTCAAAATTAAAGTGAATTGCAGCAGGACAAGGTTAAGACAGTCTTTCTTCACCAACAGGGTAGTAGAAAATTGGAACCAGCTGCCAGAAACCATTGTCAGTAGCAGCACACTGAACATCTTTAAAAACAGCATAGACACTCATAAGAAAAGAGGACTTGCTTTTCGGTATTCCAGGGAGGGCTGATCAACAGATTTGGTGGGCAACTGGTTCAGTGTCCAGAGTGCAACCAAGAAGGGCCCTTGTGGCTCATAGTTGCACTGATCTTTTATGTCTTGATGTTTTTATGTTGCATTTTTTAAAAACATTTCTTTTTAGGTGGTGTGTAAAGAACATGCGACACTTCATTGGAGATCATCGAGGAAATAAACATCTCCTCAGTCAGCATGCTCTATATCGCATACTCGGCCCACGCCATGCCAACGATTGGCACAGTTGGTTAAGGTGTCCGCTTTCCGTACGGATGGTGGTGGGTTTGAATTGCGGCGCCGTCACGTTTTTAACCTGATCACATAATCGTTAGTGGTCAGAGCCGTTGGTTAATGTTGCACTTTATATTACTTACCTCTATCATATGAGTTGCTTTATGTAATAGTATTTGCCCATGAAAGTAGAGGGAAATACTTAATTAAAGCCCACTCATGCAATGAATGTCCAATTGGACCATTTGGAATTGTCATCGTGGAACTTTGTCTCTGGAAGGAAACATTGCATCCATATCCAGTTCAAGTTGTTTATTTCAACAGCCGGTTCTGTACGCACCACATTCCGTTACATTTTGAGTGCAAGCAATGCTAACATAGGAAGTGCAGAAGATACCCAGTCAACATGCCTCTCACATAACATTCACCGGGGGGAGTTCGGTAGAGGGCGGCATCCCTGGTGGGATACCCACGGATATCCGTGGATATCCGTGCTGTGGGTGGATATGGAGGGATGTTTTTTGCCTTATTTTCAAAAGGGAGGGATATGGACGGATGAGATTTTTCACTGGGGGAGGCGGAGGGATGTAGGTTTTCACTGGGATAAATGTGCCTGACGGAGGACCCTTCTTTTTCAAGGGATTTCAAAGCAATTACAGAAAACCTTTTTAAAAAGGCCCCTTTCGAGCTACTCTGAGTTTGAAATCAGCACCTAATCCTACATATGTGTAAAGACATGTCTAATGCACAAAGTCACGTCTAGTGTGGCCCGAGATCATCATATCCACCATGGCTGTGAGTAAACAGGAAATATCGAGGCTTCTGCGGTCAAACAGCCCGAGAGTCACCCTCTGTGCCAACGAAGAAGGCCGATCTGCTGTTTGGGACAATTTTCGATGTGTGGAGTTAGATGAGCGCCGCGTCGCCTTCGTTGCCTGTGTCAAATGCCACGCCATATATGGTCATAGTAATAAAGATGGCACAACCAACCTTAGAAATCACAAGTGTGGTTTGAAAGGACCAGAGGCAGGCCAACAGACCCTGACTTCGTTCTGTGGTCCGACTGCCGCGCCGAACGCGGTAAGCGAAGCCAAACGGCGTGTCGCAGCAAAAGCAGCCCTGTGCACTGCCCAGGATTTTCGCCCTATACCTTCGTGGAAGGGGAAGGCTTCCGTCAACTCGCTCAGGAGCTGCTGGACCTAGGGACGGCAAACTCGGCGAAACACCT
>JAOTOM010004389.1:257500-282003 GCA_034440615.1 Ashinkailepas kermadecensis | reverse complement strand
ATAACCACCACCGTACATCCGCCATGCGTCCATCTGCGGTACGTACATTTGTGATCACGCATCTGCTCTGTCTTACTTTTGTCATGCGTACATTCGCGCATGCGTGCGTTTGCTTGGGCACATCTACCGTACGTACATTTCTCCTGGAATAGGGATTTGCTGATCTTTTTTTACCGACACGCACATCGATTTTTACTGCCGAATTGTATGCTATTCTGCAAGCCCTCTATTTTATACAGGAAGACCGGTCCACAAAGCACGTGGTTTTCACATACTCCTTGAACAGTCTCCTGGCATTAAAGCCTTCAACCAGGATAACAGACTTTTCCGGAGGATTATGAAAGCCGTGAAATCCCTACATGACATCGGGAGAAATATCGTGTTCTGCTGGATTCCCAGCCATGTCGTACTCGCGGGAAATGAAGCTGCTGACATAACCGCCAAACACGCTATCAACAGTGGCCGTGAGGTTCATCTACGGCTCCCTCCAAGGGACCTATATCCTACTATATTGTCAAGTATGCGACCAGAATGGCAACGAGCCTGGAACTCGAAGTGTAGTGAGCTCAGAGTTTTAAAGCCGACACTAGGAAAGTGGCGATCCTCACACCGAACCCAACGACGGGAAGAAGTAATGATCTGCCGATTGAGCAGTCGTACCTTCGGGACACAGTTACATGCTGATCGGTGATGATCGGACTTTATGCCCACGCTGTTCTAACCCGCTTACCGTGTACCATGTTTTAGTAGGCTGTGCATTGTTAGAACCTCAACGACGCCAGATTTTATGACGGCTGAACGCCGATACTTCTTTACGTATGCTAATAAGGAACGACTCTGAGGTCGTGGCGTCCGGGAATATTTTAACCTTCCTTCGACAATCCCCCTTTGAGGTGATATACCGTCACCCGTGAATATTAATAACAAGCTGTTATATCAGCACCGTATATTGATCATAATACACCTATGGGCGCAAAATGACCCTGGATGTCGACGCGCCCCTAAACTCCAATTCATCATCAGATATTTGCTGATTATTATATGGTATTTATGATGTAGCATGGAAGGTTGATCACATCAACATTAGTGACGTTGTTTAAAGCTGGCAAACACGTGAGAGCATCGGCAGTGGCTGCTGGTCCGAAACAGGCTGCCCGAGGTCATGGGCGGTGGCTGCTGGTCCGAAACAGGCTGCCCGAGGTCATGGGCGGTGGCTGCTGGTCAGAAACAGGCTGCCCGAGGGCATCGGCGGTGGTGTCTGTGTCGAAACAGAATGCTTGCATCTGCCTATTTTCAATGGAGTCTGACGAATAATGGTCGCTTGAGCTTACCAGGCGGTGGCTGTTTGAGTTCGCCGGCCAATGGTTGGTTGAGTCCATCGGCCGGTGGCTGGTTGAGTCCGCCGGCCGTTGGCTGGTTGAGTCCACCGCCCGGTGGCTGGTTGAGCCGCCTGCCGGTGGCTGGTTCAGTCTTCCGCAGGGCGTATCTAACGAAATTTTCACCTGTGGGGGAGGGGGTCGACGGCGACAGAGGGTACATGACAATAGAAACAGGGAGATTAGCGACGCTACATGACTCAACGGTCGTGTCGTAAAACCAACAACCACCTCAGTAGTGCCGTGGCGCACTGTGCGTGTGGATGTGGTCTCTGGTTACCGCGGTGCGTGGTTGGAGTGAATTCGGCCCGGTTGTGTGCGGTGAAGTAGATCGGGGTTCGCTGCGTCTGGACGTGTGTCGCCGGCATACCCGCGGTGGTGATGGGCTCGTCGGTACCGCCACCCGACGTCACATCTCTCAGTCCGCCTGGACGTCTGTCACCGGCACACCCGCGGTGGCGAGGGGCTCGCCGGTATCGCCACCCGACGTCACATCCCTCAGTCCGCCTGGACGTCTGTCACCGGCACACCCGCGGTGGCGAGGGGCTCGTCGGTACCGCCACCCGACGTCACATCTCTCCAGTCCGCCTGGACGTCTGTCACCGGCACACCCGCGGTGGCGAGGGGCTCGCCGGTATCGCCACCCGACGTCACATCCCTCAGTCCGCCTGGACGTCTGTCACCGGCACACCCGCGGTGGTGAGGGGCTCGTCGGTACCGCCACCCGACGTCACATCCCTCAGTCAGACTGGACGTCTGTCACCGGCACACCCGCGGTGGTGAGGGCCTCGTCGGTACCGCCACCCGACGTCACATCCCTCAGTCCGCCTGGACGTCTGTCACCGGCACACCCGCGGTGGTGAGGGGCTCGCCGGTACCGCCACCCGACGTCACATCTCTCAGTCCGTCCGTACTGGCAGGCCGCCTCCTGGAGAGCACTGGACGGCCGTTCCCTTTTCTGACGGATATGCTCCCTTTATTGAACGCAGAGCGCCATCCCGCACCGACCCAAGTCAGCGTTGTGTGCCGGCGTGTCTGCTGTTCAGCGTCAGTGGTGATCGAGCAACAGTGGTGATTTGATTGAACTGTTCACCACATAAATTGAAGGGTGGCAATGACTTAACGGCATGTATTATTCGTTTGGTGAAATCCGAGAGCTTTCTGGCTGCCGCTAGGAAGGCCACCATGGTGATGATTGACAGGGAAACGGACACATTGCAAGCGACGTGGTGTGCTTGTGGTTTAGGCGCCGGTGAGGCACGGCGACGTGGTGTGCTTGTGTTTTAGGCGCCGGCCAGGCACGGCGACGTGGTGTGCTTGTGTTTTAGGCGCCGGTGAGGCACGGCGACGTGGTGTGCTTGTGTTTTAGGCGCCGGTGAAGCACGGCGACGTGGTGTGCTTGTGTTTTAGGCGCCGGTGAGGCACGGCGACGTGGTGTGCTTGTGTTTTAGGCGCCGGTGAGGCACGGCGACGTGGTGTGCTTGTGTTTTAGGCGCCGGTGAGGCACGGCGACGTGGTGTGCTTGTGTTTTAGGCGCCGGTGAGGCACGGCGACGTGGTGTGCTTGTGTTTTAGGCGCCGGTGAGGCACGGCGACGTGGTGTGCTTGTGTTTTAGGCGCCGGTGAGGCACGGCGACGTGGTGTGCTTGTGTTTTAGGCGCCGGTGAGGCACGGCGACGTGGTGTGCTTGTGTTTTAGGCGCCGGTGAGGCACGGCGACGTGGTGTGCTTGTGTTTTAGGCGCCGGTGAGGCACGGCGACGTGGTGTGCTTGTGTTTTAGGCGCCGGTGAGGCACGGCGACGCGGTGTGCGTGTGTTTTAGGCGCCGGTGAGGCACGGCGACGTGGTGTGCTTGTGTTTTAGGCGCCGGCCAGGCACGGCGACGTGGTGTGCTTGTGTTTTAGGCGCCGGCCAGGCACGGTGACGTGGTGTGCTTGTGGTTTAGGCGCCGGCCAGGCGGCTACCGACGTGGTGTGCTTGTGTTTTAGGCACCGGCGAGGCACGGCGACGTGGTGTGCTTGTGTTTTAGGCGCCGGCCAGGCACGGCGACGTGGTGTGCTTGTGTTTTAGGCGCCGGCGAGGCACGGCGACGTGGTGTGCTTGTGTTTTAGGCGCCGGCCAGGCACGGCGACGTGGTGTGCTTGTGTTTTAGGCGCCGGCCAGGCACGGCGACGTGGTGTGCTTGTGTTTTAGGCGCCGGCGAGGCACGGCGACGTGGTGTTCTTGTGGTTTAGTTTTTCTTTCGGATTGTGTCCACAAAATAAGGATACGTGTTTTTATTAGCTGATGAAAGAAAAGGCATCCTGCTGTTTATTTGTATTTCACTGTGTCACCTTTATTCGTTTTCCTTCTTGTGTCGTGTTGAATTAACGCCAGGGAGGTATTAAATCGCGTTAAGCTATCAGCACCGTACCATGCTTCAAAACAATGCCATGGAGTGGGATCTTGGCGCTAGGGGGAACAACGTATACGAAGGCATAGCGTGTGCTGCATGCTCTTTTGCATGTTGGTTAATACGTGCTTCACGAGCGAAAAAACAGGTGACAATACCTGAAGCTGACAACGAACTATCGCTCTCTGTTGTATCTCCACGGATGCCGCACTACCTGCGTACGTGACGGGCGCGCGGTGTACGCTCGCCTCGCAGGCGGGGCAGTGAGGCTGCCTGAGCCGCCGCCGACTGCCGGTGCCGCTCTGACCGTCCCTGCCTGGCTGTTTGTTGCAGGCAGGGACGACGTGGCGGCGGCGGCGGCGATGATGATGGCGCGGCCTGGCGCGCCGGTCCGCTCGCTGATGCGCGAGTACTTCTCCGGCGACGGCCAGGACCGGTTCTGCCGCATGTGCGGCCTGACAGTGCGCCTCAACCGGCAACTGTCCACGTCGGGCCTGTGGCGGCACATGCGCGTCAAACACCCGCAGATGGTGAGCCAGCCGCCGGCGCCGGCCGCCGCCGACTGGGCTCAGCTGGTGAGCGATGCGGCGCCGGCCATGGCCGACACCGCCGCGCCGCACTGGCTCCTCAAACAGCACCAGGCGTCCAGCTCGGGGCCGTGCTGAGCCGCGCCAGACGAGCCGCCGCCTGGCGGACCGCGTGAGACGAGCCGCCGCACTGGCTCCTCAAACAGCACCAGGCGTCCAGCTCGGGGCCGTGCTGAGCCGCGCCAGACGAGCCGCCGCCTGGCGGACCGCGTGAGACGAGCCGCCGCCGGGCGGACCGCGCCAGACGAGCCGCCGCCGGGCGGACCGCGTGAGACGAGCCGCCCCTACCTCCTGGCGGACCGCGCCAGACGAGCCGCCGCCGGGCGGACCGCGCCAGACGAGCCGCCTCCTGGCGGACCGCGCCAGACGAGCCGCCGCCGGGCGGACCGCGTGAGACGAGCCGCCTCCTGGCGGACCGCGCCAGACGAGCCGCCGCCGGGCGGACCGCGCCAGACGAGCCGCCGCCGGGCGGACCGCGCCAGACGAGCCGCCGCCGGGCGGACCGCGTGAGACGAGCCGCCGCCGGGCGGGCCGCGTGAGACGAGCCGCCGCCGGGCGCCTCAACACCTCGCCAGTCGCCGTGCCAGACGAGCCACCGCCAGTCGGACCGCGCGCGATGAGCCGCCACCGGGCTGGTTGCGAGAGACGAGCCGTCGCCAGGCGGACCGCGCGAGCCGAGGCGCCGCCGGGCGGACCGCGTGAGACGAGCCGCCACCGGGCTGGCTGCGAGAGACGAGCCGCCGCCAGGCGGACCGCGCGAGACGAGGCGCCGCCAGGCGGGCCGCGCGAGACGAGCCGTGTAAGACCGGATGTGAGGCGCGGTGTGACGGGTGCTGCAAGGAGTGGGCTGGTGCCAGATGACGCCGGGCAGGACTCTGATGGTGTGAGCCGTTAGCCGGTTGGATGTGACGTCAGGTGTAAAATGGGATGAATTTACGGACTGCACCAGCCGAGTGGCGTGCGGTGCCACGCAAATACATGCTGAGAGATGCGAACTGCAGCTATACATTGCAAGAGTTGCCCGGTCCTGCGACAAGTCCTTGCCTGCTGTAGCATCTTGCAGAGGCGTGGTCAAACGTCTGCATGGAGCTGGGCAGCTGCAGACAACTAATGTCACGCGCTGGCTCGACATTCCGCATTCTCTGCCGCATGCTCTGCGCCATAGTCACCTCATTTTAATGATCTATTTTCGAAGGATTCTCGGAATTTCCGTACATATATGCTAAATCACTGTACACGATTGTCGTTTTGACAAACAGCATTCATTTTTAATCACCATTCATGTATATTCAATGGCTTGTTGACATGGTGCATGTGCTGTCATCTGGGATTCATATCCCATGTTTATGAGTGTACAAATGTGTTGGGTAGCTGCTACGTGATGGAAGTTAGCTTCTTGCGTAATCGAGACGTGCTTATATTTCCCCTAAACCATACTCCGGATCGCCAAGATGAATATGTATGTTAATGATGTCCACTTTGTACCCACAGAATAAGCATTGTATTTATAACGGACGGTTTTTGGTATCACATTAAGCTGTGAGCGCCACAGTTGTCACAGTGTACTCAGAATAAAGCATGGCGGATTTGGATCGGGCGTGTCTCTTCAGGCGTGAGAGGCGGACGTTCTATCTCGTTGCTATTACATTTGACATGATTTTGATGTAGTTCGCTTAGGCAGATATGTTTGGTTGAATATGGACAGATTATTTCGTGTCACATCGATCGCCTGATCAGGTCTCATTGTGGTCTGGCCCGTGGTAATGTAATGTATTTCGGAACCTCCCGAGCAGGGTTTTTCAGTTTCCGTCACAGAAGTGCACTAATGTGCAGCACAAACCATCATCACGAGCATACACGATAACGAGTGGCATCACAGTGCTGATGTAAGTGATGTTCCGGAGGCCGGAGGTTAGAGCCCGGACATGCGCGGCATGGCCGAAAGTCTCCGTTTGAAAACATTGTAGCCACCTGAGTTCCTCACATCTGGAGGCAGATTGTTCCACGTCCGGCAAGCTCTCGGTATGAAGGAGCGGCGCGCGAGTTCTGTGCGGCATCGTGGTACCTGGAGTTCACCGTTAGCCGTGGCCCTGGTGCTCCGTTGCGACACAGTTGAGCGACAGTTTAGTTGACCGCGAATGAGTTCTGGGCCAGTGAACTCGTTCATAATTTTGAAAACTGAGTGAACGTCTGCCTCGGATATGAAATCCTCGAATTTGAGCCATCCTAGTTCTTTCAACGTGGGCGACACATGATCCCGGTAATGCAAGCCGGCGACAATCCTTGCACCAAAGTTGATGCATTTTTGAATGCGTCGTTTCTGGGCTCTGCTACAGCTTCCCCAGACAGACACACAGTATCTTATATGGGGGAATACGAGTGCCTCAATTAGCACCCGTCTCGTAATGTGAGAAAACTTATGACGCAGTCTAGCGAGTCCAATGAGTATGCAGTTACACAGACGCACAACAGTAGATACATGCACATCCCAGGACAGGTGTGAGTCAATTTTCACGCCAAGTAATTTCACAGACATCGTGGGTACTATTTCTAACTGGCCCAGACGAACAGATAATTTCACAGGTGTATGTCTAGAAGATTGGAGAACAACCATCTCAGTTTTGGAGGGATTTACTTTTAGTGGATTCTGGATGAACCAGTTAAAGGCGACTGACAGTGATTCATTCAATCGTTGGCTAATGGCTGTGATTTCGTTTCGCTTCCCGGAGTCGAGGAACTGGACATCATCGGCATACATAACAATCTTGCCGTGTGGGATATGTTGTGGGAGGTCATTGGAGAATATTAGGAACATAACCGGGCCCAAGATCGAACCCTGCACCACACCATGTGTTACCGATAGAGGGCTAGAACCCTTCACTGTTTGCGAACGGCCCTCAAGCCACGCTCGGAACCATTCGGAGTTGACGCCGTACCATCCGAGCTTGTCCTTGAGGCGACTATGCTCCACGCTGTCGAACGCCTTTGAGGTGTCAGCTGTAACCAGTGGAGTGATCTCGCCTTGGTCGATTTTGAGGGTAGCGTGGATGACCGTGTCTAGCAGAGCCATCTCGGTAGACAGGCCGGGCCGGAAACCGTACTGTTCTGGGCACAGTAGATGATGACTAGTCAGAAAGTGAAGAAACGCTGTCGTATTATCTCTTACTGAAGAAACGCTGTCGAAGTTAGTGCTTGCACTGGTTTTCCCCCATGTAATGTACTGTTGCTCAATCTGGTCTGCTGCATGTGACACCGAGCGCGTGCGAATCCAAAAAGTCATAATGAGGGCGGCTAGGATCATAACTAGGACCTCTCGCTATGGTCATATATCGCATGTTATTGAGCGGTTAGGCTGGCCTAGCTTACAACGCTTTGTCGACATTAGGGATTGCTCACTGGTTCATCTTGCAGTGCATCACTCGGGAGCACCTGAAACCCTGCGTGATCTTGTGACATTGAGAAGTGATGTCAGCTCTCGATCTACGTGATCAACACCGTTTTCAGTAGAGCGCCCACGCCTGAAAACTTCTTTTGCGCAACGCTCTTTCATGTACCGTGCTGCAGTTCTTTGGAACAGTCTCCCCGAGGAAGTTAGGGCCGAGAATATGCGACTGGCTTTTAAGTTTAAGCTGAAGGAGGCGCTGAAAAGAGCTGTACGTGGGAATGTTTGAGTATTGTATGCATGTGTTTTTAATGTTTTAGTAGCCTCCTGTCCCACCCCTTTTTTTTTTTAGCGTTTTTGACATTTGATACTGAGTGTCTCTTGGTACCAATACAAGGATTGATAGTCTATCAGTTGTGTACACACGACACGCTCGCAGAGTTTTTCGACCACTGGCAATATCGATATTGGCCTGTAGTTGTTTGGGTCGTTTGCGTTACCACTTTTGTGCAGGGGTGTTACCATCGCCGTTTTCCATGACGGTGGCAGTTCACAGCTTGTGATGCATGAGTTGATAATGTTTAACAGATGCGGACCCACCACGCTAAACGTCATCTTGAGCATCTGGATGGTGATGCCATCAGCTCCGGACGCTCGTGAGCCACCCATGCGCTGCAACGCTTTTGACAGCTCTGGCATCGTCACAGGATACGGTGTGAATGCGCCGCTACAACGTGGGGGTTGGCTTCTTCCACGGTGTGCGGGTACCAGCAGTATGAAAGTATTCTGCGCATGCGTGATGTTGAGCCGTTCGGAGTGCGCCCTTGTGCTCACGGTAATTCCGCTGGGCTTCTTCGCTTCGTGCTGCATCTCTGTGCTCGCGCGCCTGTTTCAGTGCTGCCCTTGCTGTATGGACGTCATCATGCTGCAACCAAGGCGGCGATCGGTGCTTCAGCTTGATTTGACGAAGGGGCATGTGATGGTCGTCGACGAAGGGGCATGTCGATGGCTGCCATGCAGCCATCCATGCGTCCCATTTGTCCGAGGTGGTGGTCGCTTGATAAACGGCGGACCAGTCGGCCAACAGCAGATCTAGGCACAAAGCATTTTGATCTAAGCGTCTTGTCGATCGGATGGTAATGACGGTGGGCTGAGGGCGACGCCTGTCAATTGTGATAGATGCAGCAATGACGTCGTGGTCGCTGAAATCTGTGGGAATGACTCGAACTTCTGTGGTCAAGTCAGATCGATTTGTAATGAGATGATCGAGGAGACTCGGGCTGTCTCCTTCTCGCCGTGGTGGGTGTGTGACGTTGGTTATCAGCTGGCTGAGGGACAGATCGCAAAGCGTACGCAGATAAGCCCGCGCACCTGGTTTGTCGGGCTGCAGCACGTCAAAGTTGGTGTCTCCGAGAAGAAAGATGGGCTTGCCAAGGCTTAAGACGTGTGCCAGCTGATCATGTAGCTCCTCATTGGCCGGCGTCACTGCACTATTTGGGGAACGGTAGACAGCTCCAATGACAACTGTTGTTAGATCAGTCACAGTGATCCACAGTGACTCTAGAGATGAGTTCGGTGTAGGCACCCACAGTGGCTCGACAGTGAGGCGATTACGGGACAGTGAGGTGGTGGTCTGGCTGTGATGGTCTGGCCTTGGCTTTCAACCATGGCCAGACCGAGCGTGTTTATCAGACATAGGAATGATGCAGGGTTAGCAAAATGCTGGGAAAATGCGTTTACTGGTACAAACTGCTAACCCTGCTGCAGGCTACGATGAACTTATATCTCTGGGATCCGGGAAATCTCCGGATCCAGAATCACAAGCCTATCAGCGTCTCCTGCACAAAGTTGATGTGTCTTGACAGCAAATGTGTTTGCCAGGTCTGATAGTTACCAGTCTGTGCAAGCATCTTGCCAACCCCGGAATAATGAGCATCTTGATGACAGCCTTAAGTCTTGTATCTGTCTTGGCTTCCTGGTTACGTCAAGCTATTGTTCGATATATTAAACGCAGCACAATCGCATGCT
This sequence comes from Ashinkailepas kermadecensis, assembly GCA_034440615.1. NCBI lineage: Eukaryota > Metazoa > Arthropoda > Thecostraca > Neolepadidae > Ashinkailepas > Ashinkailepas kermadecensis. The sequence continues at coordinate 272,240 of JAOTOM010004389.1, read as the reverse complement.
CATCTTTTTCTTCATGGCTCTCTCGTTGACCTCCAGATCGACTGCTGATATACTTCGTTCACATTATGCGAATTTATTTTGTGTCGGCCTCCATGCTTATATCATCTCAAATATTTTCAACGATTATTCAGAGAGAAGGTTCCGTTGTGGCACTTTCCGCTCCCGTGCGTCGGGCCGCGTCGTGACACCTACTCGCCCTGAGGACGGGGGGGGGCAGTGCAGGTTGGCACCGGCCGTCGGGCCGCGTCGTGACACCTACTCGCCCTGAGGACGGGGGGGGCAGTGCAGGTTGGTACCGGCCGTCGGGCCGCGTCGTGACACCTACTCGCCCTGAGGACGGGGGGGCAGTGCAGGTTGGCACCGGCCGTCGGGCCGCGTCGTGACACCTACTCGCCCTGAGGACGGAGAGAGGGGGCCAGTGCAGGTTGGCACCGGCCGTCGGGCCGCGTCGTGACACCTAATCGCCCTGAGGACGGGGGAGGCCAGTGCAGGTTGGCACTGGCCGTCGGGTCGCGTCGTGACACCTACGCGCCCTGAGGACGGGGGGGCAGTGCAGGTTGGCACCGGCCGTCGGGGCGCGTCGTGACACCTACTCGCCCTGAGGACGGGGGGGGCAGTGCAGGTTGGTACCGGCCGTCGGGCCGCGTCGTGACACCTACTCGCCCTGAGGACGGGGAGAGGGGGCCAGTGCAGGTTGACACCGGCCGTCGGGCCGCGTCGTGACACCTACTCGCCCTGAGGACGGGGGGGGGCAGTGCAGGTTGGCACTGGCCGTCGGGCCGCGTCGTGACCCCCCCCCCCCCGGGGGGGGGGGGGCAGTGCAGGTTGGCACCGGACGTCGGGCCGCGTCGTGACACCTACTCGCCCTGAGGACGGGGGGGGCAGTGCAGGTTGGCACCGGCCGTCGGGCCGCGTCGTGACACCTACTCGCCCTGAGGACGGGGGGGGGCAGTCAGGTTGGCACCGGCCGTCGGGCCGCGTCGTGACACCTACTCGCCCTGAGGACGCGGGGGGGGCAGTGCGGTTGGCACCGGCCGTCGGGCCGCGTCGTGACACCTACTCGCCCTGAGGACGGGGAGAGGGGGCCAGTGCAGGTTGGCACCGGCCGTCGGGCCGCGTCGTGACACCTACTCGCCCTGAGGACGGGGGGGCCAGTGCAGGTTGGCACCGGCCGTCGGGCCGCGTCGTGACACCTACTCGCCCTGAGGACGGGGGGGGGGGGCCAGTGCAGGTTGGCACCGGCCGTCGGGCCGCGTCGTGACACCTAATCGCCCTGAGGACGGGGGAGGCCAGTGCAGGTTGGCACTGGCCGTCGGGTCGCGTCGTGACACCTACTCGCCCTGAGGACGGGAGAGGGGGCCAGTGCAGGTTGGCACCGGCCGTCGGGCCGCGTCGTGACACTAATCGCCCTGAGGACGGGGAGGCCAGTGCAGGTTGGCACCGGCCCGCGTCGGGGCGCGTCGTGACACCTACTCGGCCCTGAGGACGGGGGGGCAGTGCAGGTTGGCACCGGCCGTCGGGCCGCGTCGTGACACCTAATCGCCCTGAGGACGGGGGAGGCCAGTGCAGGTTGGCACCGGCCGTCGGGCCGCGTCGTGACACCTACTCGCCCTGAGGACGGGGGAGGCCAGTGCAGGTTGGCACCGGCCGTCGGGCCGCGTCGTGACACCTAATCGTCCTGAGGACGGGGAGGCAGTGCAGGTTGGCACACCAATTTGCCGGTCCAGCAAATGAATAGTTTGTTCGGCATTCTGATTTTGTTGAGAAAGCCCAGTGTCGCCCGTTCAAGCTCTCATGGTCAATTCGAACACCGAGAAAACTTCTACATAGCCTGGATCTGGGAGACTTGATGTTATAGACAGCACATCGTATCACGGCTCTGGCCCGGACAGTTCGGTCGTCGCGGGTGCTACTGTTGATCATCGTTGTAGCGAGGTTTTACAATTGGGGTGTGCGAGTCATGTTTTAGACGTATGCTCAGTGACGAATAGTGCTGCCGGCATCTGCTTGGCCAGGATATCGATGTGGCCGTAGGGGAGTACCCCATACCCCCAGTTGTTGCATCAATGCTGGAGATGGAGATCCACCTACTTGACAATCTCCAGTGGCCGGTCGGTCGTGTTGTTCACACCGTCGAGGCGGTGGAGCGAAACCTTGGCTTTAAATTATCTGTCGAACAGTTGTCTAACCTGGGCGTTGGGCGACATCTTGGGTGCTTATGCCATACCACAGTATAATACCACAGTACAGGTGTTATGACGTTTTCCGGCGAACAGTCAGCCAACAAAAGCGGTTGGCACGACCTCAAAGTTACTTCAGCCAACGTGACGGAACTTTTTCTACAGCCAGTCGAGCCACACTCATTCCAGAAGTTGAGTTTTTATACCTCTTCACGAACATTTTGACACGGGTCTCGACATTTTGTACCAGCTGATCGTATTGTCGATACAGATATGAAATACGACATTTCGAATCAAATTTCATATCGTATGGCACCATGCAGCTGCATGGTCCCGCTCATGCTATGTATAAACGATGGACAGACTCCACGATCTCATTTATTTTAAGTTCGCAAACAGCAATGTTGCCCTTCGACCAGTATATCGCAATCCGGTTTGAATCTTCAATCAGAGTTTGCGAATTTCTCTTCTGGTCTTCCCAAGGCTGGAATCATGGATGCTGCATCACCGGTCTGCCAGGCTCCACTGCGGACATTCGGTCGAGTTCCGAGTGGGTGCAGTCGGCGGCAGGGTCGGCGCCGGCGGCCGTGTGGTCGGCGCGGTCCGCGGCGGGGTCGGGGTCGGCGCCGTCCGCGGTGTGGTCGGCGCCGTCCGCGGTGTGGTCGGTGCCGTCCGCGGTGTGGTCGGCGCCGTCCGCGGCGGGGTCGGCGCCGTCCGCGGTGTGGTCGGCGCCGTCCGCGGTGTGGTCGGCGCCGTCCGCGGTGTGGTCGGTGCCGTCCGCGGTGTGGTCGGCGCGGTCCGCGGCGGGGTCGGGGTCAGGGTCGGTGCCGTCCGCGGTGTGGTCGGTGCCGTCCGCGGTGTGGTCGGCGCCGTCCGCGGCGGGGTCGGCGCCGTCCGCGGTGTGGTCGGCGCCGTCCGCGGCGGGGTCGGCGCGGTCCGCGGCGGGGTCGGGGTCGGCGCGGGCGGCCGCGGCCGGGAGGCAGCTCGGTGACGGTGGCGACCTGTCTGTTGCAGACGCTGCCGGCTGCAGCGCCGCCGCCGGCGCCGCCGCCTCGCCGGCGGCGGCCCAACTGCGCTCGTCGCGCACCGCCGTCTGGCAGTACTACCACCGGGTGTCGGCCAGCTCGGCCGTGTGCCGCTTCTGCGCGCGCATCATCCGCGGCGGCACCAACTCGAACGGCAACTTTTGGATCCACCTGCGACGGCGGCACGCGGCCGACATCGGCGCCTGGGGCGGCCGGCATGCGGCACTGGCCGCCCGCTGGCTGGACGAGGGTCGCGCGCGACGCGCCGCCACCGGCACGGGCCTCGTGGTCGGCACCGACGCGCCATACGCCGACGCACCATACACCGACGCACCATACACCGACGCGCCATACACCGACGCACCATACACCGACGCGCCATACACCGGCGCGCCATACGTCGCGCGCGACGGTGGACCCCTGGACGACGTTTGGGTCGGAGGGTTGATTGCTCCGCGCTGGGAACACGCCGAGTAGGGTTCGGTCCGAGTCGGTCCGAGTCGGCGGCCGTGTCCAATAGATTGGCCGACGTGTGGTCCTCCATACACACTTAGAGGCTGGCGAGCACCATCTCGCTCACGTGATTCGTCGTCATTGCGTGGGACTTCGTAATCCTAGTGTTAGGACAGGTGCCTTGGGTGACATGATTGCGGGCAATTGATGCAGCTCAGGCTGCCGCGCATCTATCGATTATGATAGTGCATTGGTGTTGGGTATGGTTCATACAGTGCTTTACATGTCATGTATTTCATGATTTTATGTGGCCATCTGATGTGCCCTTTTCCGTGTAATAACGGAAGCAATCTGTGCATCATGTTGCTGATAACCTGCCTCCTGCCTTTCAACCTGCCTCATCTTCTGATTTCGTGTTTTATGTATTGGTAATTACGAGCGAGGGCGAAGCCCGATCAAGTCTACTTCCGTATCATGGTATAAAAGCCTACTGGACCCGACCCGACCGGCATACCTTTGAAACCATAATATCGGGTCTTTTTTTGGCTACGATGTTTCGCTTTCCAATTTTTCACTCCGAAACAGATGTGTTCTTTTAGTTTTCATTTCTTCAGATCTCAATAGTCTTCATGCAATGTGCATGCATATTCGCTCAAAGAATGGTCTGCGGCGGCTTTTCTTTGGGCTGCCAACTTTCAATAACGTTCCACAGTGTAATGCAGCACTTCAGGTTCTAATCGCCCACTCAGAGCGATATGTGCTCTTTTCATATTGGTAAATTCCATGAACTTCCACCACAATATTTGTTCTGAATTAGTCTCAATCTGTGTTCGAAAAAGAGGTTCGTGGCCACATTCCTCCGCGCGGGCAGCTTCCAATGCACATCGGATTGCGGGGAACGACCGCCGTGCGTTCCAGCCACTGTTGGTCGACATTGTGACGTCATGAACCACGTGACCTACAAGCGCCAGAGCCTGGTAATCTCAGCTGTGGGTCGTCATTTGTGCTGATAGGTTGTATGCGCCATAGACTGAGCGGGATGGCTGTAAAACGTAACGACCGTGATGCAGCGTGGCACCTGTACTAATAAGAGAATGTGCATAGCGCATTAAGTTTGAGGTACGATACATGCCTTCACTGTCTGTCAAGGTACGATACATGCCTTCACTGTCTGTCAAGGTACGATACATGCCTTCACTGTCTGTCAAGGTACGATACATGCCTTCACTGTCTGTCAAGGTACGATACATGCCTTCACTGTCTGTCAAGGTACGATACATGCCTTCACTGTCTGTCAAGGTAGATACATGCCTTCACTGTCTGTCAAGGTACGATACATGCCTTCACTGTCTGTCAAGGTACGATACATGCCTTCACTGTCTGTCAAGGTACGATACATGCCTTCACTGTCTGTCAAGGTACGATACATGCCTTCACTGTCTGTCAAGGTACGATACATGCCTTCACTGTCTGTCAAGGTACGATACATGCCTTCACTGTCTGTCAAGGTAGATACATGCCTTCACTGTCTGTCAAGGTACGATACATGCCTTCACTGTCTGTCAAGGTACGATACAGCCTTCACTGTCTGTCAAGGTACGATACATGCCTTCACTGTCTGTCAAGGTACGATACATGCCTTCACTGTCTGTCAAGGTACGATACATGCCTTCACTGTCTGTCAAGGTACGATACATGCCTTCACTGTCTGTCAAGGTACGATACATGCCTTCACTTTTCTTTAAGGTACGATACATGCCTTCACTGTCTGTCAAGGTACGATACATGCCTTCACTGTCTGTCAAGGTACGATACATGCCTTCACTGTCTGTCAAGGTACGATACATGCCTTCACTGTCTGTAAGGTACGATACATGCCTTCACTGTCTGTCAAGTACGATACATGCCTTCACTGTCTGTCAAGGTACGATACATGCCTTCACTGTCTGTTATTGGGGTACGATACATGCCTTCACTGTCTGTCAAGGTACGATACATGCCTTCACTGTCTGTCAAGGTACGATACATGCCTTCACTGTCTGTCAAGGTACGATACATGCCTTCACTGTCTGTCAAGGTACGATACATGCCTTCACTGTCTGTCAAGGTACGATACATGCCTTCACTGTCTGTCAAGGTACGATACATGCCTTCACTGTCTGTCAAGGTACGATACATGCCTTCACTGTCTGTCAAGGTACGATACATGCCTTCACTGTCTGTCAAGGTACGATACATGCCTTCACTGTCTGTCAAGAGAATGCAGTTGGCTTCGATCCACAAATTCCGTTTCGCGGTTCCGTGTGCGATCCAGTGCCTGCAGCGAGGGAGGCCCACAGCCAGCCGGCCTCTTTCGGGAGGATTATGATCCAATCCGCATTCCTCACCATGGTCAGGATTGCAATCGAATCCTCAATCTGATAAATTCAAGAAGATTGGAGTCCCTTAACCACCCTTTCGCAATTATTTGCAAATGGGTATCTTATTCTAACGGCATGTTGTTGATAGCGGCACTGTTGCCGTCTGCAGTGATCTGCCCAGTCTGGCGGCTGCCTCACCGACTGCCACACCTCTCAGTGCTGATAATAATCGTTGTTGCCTATAATATTTTGTGGCCACGGTGACTAACGTGAAAAGGAGAATACTTTTATGAGCATTGCTTGATACACAAATACATCCATAGTCACGAAGGAAATATGTAGGCGTGGTGTATTTCTGGTGGTTTCCTTTCGGATAACCTCAGTACTAGTGAGACACCTCCTGGCCCACCACAGCACTAATAAAATATATTCCAACTCGCCACAGTACTAGTAAAACAACTTTCGACTCACCACAACAATAATAAAACATAATTTCACCTGTGAAAGCCAAGCACAGTCACTTCTTGGTCAGTCAAAGGGCAGTAAATTATGTCTAATGAGAAACCTGAAAATCATACCATGTGTATTCTCCTGAGCCTGGTCATGGTCACCCTATACTGTTGCCACGCTCTTGGTCTTCAAACCGAACTCGACTAAGGTTGTGTTTGACCGCGTGTGTAAACCACTCGACCTCGCCCACGTGGTCAGGGCACACCGACATGAAGCGTCGCAAATATACAGTCCGTGTTGATGCTGGGTCGACCCGAAAGACAAGATTCGAATACAAAATGTGTGCGATAAATTCAATCCAGTCCTCAAGCCAAGCCTATTTAAAGGGAACGACTGTACTCCTGCAATCCTTTCGAAGGAATAGTATTAGCCATGCGGCCTGATACAATGCATCTTAAGGCTCCTTCCTTCATTCGCGGGAGGAAGAGTATGATTACTTGCTAGGGTATCCCTTGTGTTCGGGCCTTGTCATATTTTTCCCTCCTTGTGATCAATTATCAATATACGTCAGTTGTTTCGTCTCATCCGCTCTGCTTTCAATTCGTCTCTTATCCGCTCTTCTTTCCATTCGTCTCTATCAGCTCTGCTTGCCATTCGTCTCTTCTCCGCTTTGCTTTCCATTCGTAGTTGAGCTGGTGTTGCCCGATCGCTGTTCCTCATTGGTGAAGAGGAATACAGCACGAGCAGAGCGTCTTCAATATGAACGTGGCGCGGTGGCAAGATCGCCAGTCTGCTCGTCGTGGGGCCAGGATGTATCACATCCACGGACCACTGGCGGATACAGTGAAGCGCGTGTACACGTGTACACGTGTGCATGCATGGGATGGGATCCCCGCCCCCAAGCGCGTGTACACGTGTACACGTGTGCACGTGTGCAGCTTTGGTAATCCTCTCACCCGCGCGAAGAGCTTGTGTGGGATCTCGGATGCTCGAGTTGCCGTCCCGGCGTTTGGCCTTCTACCGTGAATTGGCCCAAGCTGGTATAGAATGGAATACCGGACGAGCGTCCGACGTGCATTGACACCTGTGTAGGTCAACCTTGACCAAACCGGCCGCATCGGTCGGGACGGGCGCGTGGCGCCGATTGGCGGCGGATGTGTGTGATTGTGTCTGGCTGGCCGGCCGCTAGATGGTGTGTGGTGTGTGTTGCAGCGGCTGACTGGCTGGCCGGCCGTCCGCGGTCGGAGGTGTGGTCGTACTACGAGCCGGGCGTGGCCGGCGGTCGCTACCAGTGCCGACTGTGCGGCCGCAGCGTGGCCACCACGGCCGGCTCTACAAGCCACCTGTGGGTGCACCTGAGGCGGCACCATGGCGTCCGCAGCGGCGGCGGCGGCGGCGGCGGCGCTGCCGACCCGGTCACCACCGGCCCGGCCCCGGCCGGCGGCGACGCACCCTGGCCCGGAGATCCGGCCAGAAGCGCAGCTGGTGCCGGCTGGTGACCCACACGGTGTCTGGAAGGGTCGCGGAGCGTTGGTCCCGACGGTCAGCAGGTGACCGCCGGCTGTTGACCCGGAAGGTGCCCCGAGACGCGACCGTGTAGCGACGCGGAACGTGTTCTGGATTGTGGCCGGGTGGTGAGCGGAAGGTGGTCTGGGCAGGATAGGCAGTGGCGACAGGGCCGCCTCGGTGTGACTGGTAGCCAGCTGGTGCTGGTGCGTCACCGGACATTGTCTGGTCAGCTGTGTTCCGCCGGCCGGCGATTCTGTCTTCCTCGCCGTGGGGACGCAGTAGAATCTCGTGACTCGCGTAAGAAGACTGGCTCTGTAGAAGCTGGCTCGTGAATGGAATGTATGCGCACCTGCGCGGCTAACCAGGTGCTGTAGCTAGATGCTGTCGGCACGTGTTTTGAGAGCCGCTACGCACTTGGCGCGTTTTTGTATTGGTTTTTATATTGCTGCGTGCAAGCGTAATTGTTGGCTGTGGTCTGATCGTTCTGATCGGTGTAATTTAATTCTTTGACGGTCATCAAACGATAACAACCCACATTCCATAGGATATTTGAACTGTTCTATCACCATGGGTCGTTTTAGTCCACATTGCTTTGATGCGTTCGTTCCTGAGTTATTATTTTTCAGATGCGCTGGTTCGTCATTCGCCGTATATTGTATAATTCACCGTATATTGGTCATGCGTACCGTACATCATGGGCAGAGTGTGGCCAAGGTTATTGGTGTTCCCGAAGGCCAATCTAAGCTCAGTATTTTGTGCAACGCCCTAGACCTAAGACTAAAATTTTCCGGGTACCTGGTGTTGCATTGTCACCACAAAGCAAAAACGAGGTTCGTCTAGTTAGAAATGCCTTGTGTATGCTCTCGATTTTCAACACGTTTTAAAGTTTTGTTTCGACATTTACTCAAAATATTTGCTGGGGTGGCTTTATGGACAAGGATTATATTAGTAAGCAGAGCTTTTTGCGTGAACTCTGACCCCACCACCCGATCCATGAATTCAGTTCAACGGCATAATTTTTTTTCGAGAGTTTAGCGTGCCGTCAATGCACCGACACGGCCGACTCGGTAGCTCGTCCCCGGCCTTATCGGGCCAGTTGCCAACTGAGCTTCCCAGTCGGGGGCTAAATGCGAGCGCGTGGAACGAATCGAATCCTGTTGCTAGGACAGAGGAGACTAATGCGGGCCAGCGGTCTAACCAACTGAGCTACCGCGGCGTCAAATTGTATTATGTTCTTAAGGCCTGAATGTACTCGGACAGTGTAGAGGGGGAACTTCCATGATGGGAGAGAAAAAGGCAGCACAATATAGTATTGAATGGCAGCATCAATATTTTGATTCCACATTCCCTGCCTCGCGACAGTGTGTACACTGCTATACCACCAGTGAGTGAAGATAGCTGTCCGCTGCCGCTCTGTGCACTGTCTCTACCTCGCGACAGTGTGCACACTGCTATACCATCAGTGAGTGAAGATAGCTGTCCGCTGCCGCTCTGTGCACTGTCTCTACCTCGCGACAGTGTGCACACTGCTATACCATCAGTGAGTGAAGATAGCTGTCCGCTGGAGCTCTGTGCACTGTCTCTACCTCGCGACAGTGTGCACACTGCTATACCATCAGTGAGTGAAGGTAGCTGTCCGCTGCCGCTCTGTGCACTGTCTCTACCTCGCGACAGTGTGCACACTGCTATACCATCAGTGAGTGAAGATAGCTGTCCGCTGCCGCTCTGTGCACTGTCTCTACCTCGCGACAGTGTGCACACTGCTCTACCATCAGTGAGTGAAGGTAGCTGTCCGCTGCCGCTCTGTGCACTGTCCCTGCCTCGCGAGACGCTCGGGACAGTTGCTCGCGGGCAGCGGCATTTCGAGACGTGTGCGATCTGAATACCGCATCAGTCACTCCGATCTGATTTGGCCGCTTCCAAGTAAACCCGGAATAACCCTCTAGGGGGTACCTAATTGGTTTGAACAGGAATGCCTGATTGGTTGGTTTGATACCTGATTGGTTTGAACAGGAATGCCTGGCGCCAATATAGGCGAGACCCGCACAGGCCCCAGCAATCTGAGCTTTGCCTGCTCGGAGCAGTCCAACACCGTGCGTCAGTCTGCAGGAATGTCTTCCCAAAAATGAAATCATAGACGGACCTTGAGCAACATGACGCTAAAAACGTCTCTCATTTCACGGGTAAAATTTTCACCGAAATTCTACTTACCCCGAGCTTTCATTGTGTGCCTGGGGGAACATACCAATAAACGAGTATGCTATGGTATGATCTAGCTGTACCTGAGGAGTAATTATTTCGAACATAGCATTCATCGGTAAGCTTCTCTGGTTCCCAGAGTCTATCAATCAATTGCTCGCGCATGTAGCCAGGGAGGAAAACTCTGCTGATTGGAAACTACATAAGCTTTATCGGGCCACTCGCGTGTCCATCGCCGTTTAATGTCACTGAATGTCGAGTGTGGCCAACATCGAACAGTGCATGGTCGTCGATATTACCCGTCCGTACCCGATGCCGACTCCCATACCGACCCCACACTGACCGCCAACTAGCGGCAGACCGACAGACGTGTCGTTCCAGCCGCCATCGCCAGGTGCCTCGACGGTCGCCTTCAGTCGGGCTTGCCGAGTCGGAACAGATCCATTGTTCGCCGCCAGGCGTTGAGAGTGCTCCGGCGGCGGGTGGAGGGTCTCCCGTTCATTATATTTATGATCAGGATTTCAGGATCAGGCAGGGTGCTCGGATCGTATCATGTGACCCTGTAAAACTGCAGAAGTTTCAACGAGCTAAAGGCAATTAAAATTTAACTTCGGAAGTGATCGTTCAGTGGAGACGAACGTGCGTCGGTTTCTTGACCAGAGGCACCGCTCGACACTGCTGCCAGCGCGTTGCCACATACTTGTAGAGATGCGGACGACGGCTTGACGGCTTGTCCCGTATCATGGGGAGATAATGATACAGACATAACAGCGGTATTTACTTGAGCCCGCACCACTGGCAGCGGAGAGGACGCTCCGTAACGATGCGCCGCTGCCCATGCGCTGTACAAATGTGTCGCTACCGACGATACTGCACCGGCGTGCACCTAGCGCGGCAGCTGGACAAACATCGATGACGCGTCCACGCGCCATGTCTCGAGACAAACTAAACGGTGACGCACCCGCGCGCTGATAATGTCTCCGACATTGACCTCAATATATAACTAGACAGACAACTCGAGTTTTCAAAAAGTTCCCGACGACGGCGCCGCATATGGGCAAAACGTCGTCGCTGGTAGGCGCTGCACAATGTGTTGTGGAAGTAAAGCGGTGATGCTGGGGCATTCTAGATGGTGAAAATTACTATCATTTTCAAAAATGATATTGCCATATATGAAGCAAAAACCTTTTGCTTGATATATATTCATATATCAAGTAAAATCCACATCTATTCCCCATTTAGCCTGTACTCCGACCTGCCGCGTCCCTGCCATTCATCCCCTTGTGGAGACAGATACAGAGGGCACAGGGGACATGTGTCCTCAAGGTGGCGCCCATTTTACCAGGAAAAGTGGTCCTACAGTAAGGCTCGGGTGCGACCCTTTCTAATTTTTAAGTTAAAGGTACCCCTCGAGATGAAAATGTGCCCCTTGGAATCATTGAGTGCATCCCCTTGAATTGTCAGCCGAAGTCTCCCTTCCAAGACCCTCGAATGCGTCCCTATCAAAATTTTCAGCTGAAGGCACCCCTGAGGGCTCATCCAGTGGCTCCAGACATGCCCCTTCCATGACAAATCCTGGATCCGCGCCTGCCCTCTTGGCTACGCCTTTGATCCCCGCCCTCTGCACGCCTATCCGCGCCTGCCCTCTTGGCTACGCCTTTGGAAGAGGTCCCGGGCTGATAAAAAGAACTACAATGAAAGAAAAAGTCCTGAGTGCACGGATGTTGATTTCTGATTTTTTTTCGGACGGGAGGGAGGGGGGGGAATACATGAAGGCAATGGGCAGGCCAAAATTGATTGGGGGACCACACTCCATAGGGTCCCATGTTAAAGCTTGAAATTATTGGCGGGGGGGGCAAAGCCAACATTGATGAGGCACTTGTGCCCTCGAAAGTATATAAAGCAACACCCCTGCCTGAGCGTGTCAACCCGTGCCCTGCAGGACGGTCGTGCGGATTCAGGGATGGTCCGCGGATTCAGGGACAAATCTCCATGAAATTTGGAACTCGTGCCCTTCCGGAAAGGCTCGAGTGCTCCCCTCATATTTGTCAGCCAGAAACACCCCTTCAGTGTGTTCAAGTGCACGCCCCCTCCCCCGCTAAACGGATTTTCGGCCGAAGGCCTTCGGGTATTTTCGCAGGGTGCACCTCCTAAGAAATGGCGCCCCCAGACAAATACCTCTCCCCCATGACAATTCCTGGATCCGCCCTGATTAGGATTAGGATTAGGATATAGGATGCAGACACATTACACATATGCTGTCAACTACAGACATTCCCAGCGTTACTTCGCTAGCGTTTATCGGGTATCCAGGGCCTCAATTCCATGAGGTACACATACCGAATACCACACAAAGTTGGCAAAACGATGATACAAGTTAGACCTCCAAAGCACAATTGCAATACTTTACAAGGAGTTTCACCATTTCAATCTGCTCATTATGAACACAGCATCATTTTCACTACTTTTTATCAAAATCTATCGACAACCTTTCATTTTACAACATTTCATTCCAGAGCCAAAATGCATGAGAGCGGGGGGCGCGCCCGACCTTTTGCCCATATACCGTCGCTCGGCCGCCTCCAGCCGGGAACGGCCGGAATAGGGCGCAGAGCGTGAGGCTGGCGGCGAGTCGGCCGTCTAGTTATATATGGAGGTCAATGGTCTCCGATCAAACTCAATGGTGAGGCACCAGCGCGCCGATAATGTCTCGTTCCTAAAGCAAGTCGACTCATCTACGTCCGACGGCACCGCTAGGTAACCATTTATTTCGAATTGGAAAGCTAATCGGTCATGTGCGTCCGGCGCCATTCGAGGATGGCTATTTACGTGTTTCCTACGAGTGTTTCGCGGACATGTATTGCGTGTTGAAGTGAGTGTTGGTAGAGTGGTGTCTACAGTGCTCCTGCCAGTTTTGTGGCGTACAGATATTCAAATAGCAATTGAAGGAGTGCTGGGTGCTTGTCACCCAGAAGCGATAGGGTGATGCCCTCTTTTTGGCAGAAGGCCGTAAGTGGTTGTCTTTGAGCGTTAAAGCTACTACAGTCTAGCAGGATATGACCTATACCTACCTAATGTGGTACTGCAGGTGTCGCAGTGAGGTGTTGTATATCGGTCATCCTCTAGTTGAGACTGTGTTTGTTTAGTGCAACCAGTTCTAAGTCTAGTAAGGATGACTTCCTTTCGTCGGTGAGGTTGGTTTGATGTGCGTGCCATGTGCCTACCGTTGGTTTGATGTCGGTATGGTTGGATTTGTGTTGTGCTGAGTTGTGTTGCGTCCATGTGTTCTGTTGATGTTGGCGAATGTGGCGTTGTAGGAGTGCTTTGCGATCGTCTACCGAATATTCCATACTGGGGTAAGTGTTCAGTGCTAAGGCTTGCTTTGCGAGCCGGTCTGCTTCGTTACCTGGGATGTTGGTGTGACCCGGTATCTGGAGGAAGGAAGAGTTCTTGTTTACATTATGGGCCACGATTTATTGGATTCTGTCAATGACTGGATGTGGACAGTCGTGCGTATTGCTAATTGACTGAAGAGCGGATTTGGAATCTGATCAAATTACCGCGTTTCTAGCTTTGCGCCTGATGAGAATGGAGATAGCGGCCAGAATGGTCAGCGCTTCAGCGGAGCAGATAGATAAGTTATCCGGTAGACGCTCGGAAAGCCTAAGACCTGATCCAGTGATGCCGATGCTTACATTGACCTTGTGTTTCGACCCATCCGTGAATACGAGTGTTTTGTGATTGTTGTCCTCGGCGAACTTGTCAAAAATGCCAAGAATTTACACCGATGTGATAGCTCGATTTCTTTTCCGAGAGCAAGTACACGACTTTTGGTTGACTGGGTGTCCAGAATGGCCTAGTGGGCGGTCGAACTGCATTGGTTGGCATTGTGAGGTTAAGACCTGAGAGAGCCGTGGCAATTTGACACTATGTGGTGGAAGTTTGTGCCCAAATCGGCTTTTGTCGTATTTTTCAGGCGCAAATCAGCGTTGTGCCGTACGATTTTTAATGAATTTGATTTCAATGTGGTAGCGATACAGCTGTTGTATCCTGAAGTGGAGTGAAGGCGTGTTTGAGTCCACTAGAAAACTGACTATCGGCGCGGCGCTGAGGGCTTCTGTGACTGCTCTGATTCAGTTGTTTTTGATTATTTCAAACTTTTTGCTCTGGCTTTCTGAAATGATGGAAAATATGATGCTATTTTACTCCAGGTTGGGTCCTGCGATTGATTTGTAGAGCCGTAGTAGCGTTTTCCTGTCTCCGCCCCAGTCTGTGCCTGCAGGTGCACGGAGTTCGTTGACGCGCTTCGCGCATTACTTCGAGATGGAGGTGGTGGTGGTGTGTGTGTATGTGTTGAAGCTAAGTTTTTTTCGTCCAAATGTACTCGTCAGAACTTGAAACTTTTCACCTGCTCCATAGCTTTGCCATCGATTTTAAGTAGTGTTGTGGATGTGGGGCGGAGACGACTATGTGTGACTGTGGCCGATTTTTCTGCGGACAGGGTGAAGCCCCACGTTTTGCACCACTTTGTAATGTAGTCCAGAGTTGTTTTGGATTTTTTTTC
>JAOTOM010004389.1:0-255000 GCA_034440615.1 Ashinkailepas kermadecensis | reverse complement strand
ATACATTCCTATTTATTGCCCCAAGCATTCTTAGTGCCTTCTTCCTGGCTTCTTTGGTCTGTTCTGATGCCCCCAATTTTGTGTTCAAAATAACACCTAAGTCCTTCTCCCGCTGAGTCACAGATAGTACTTGGCCATCCATCAAGTGCGGAGCCTTGATATGCTGCCTACCTACATGCATGATTTTGCACTTATCAAAATTAAATTTCATTTGCCATTTTTCGGACCACTTCACAAGCTCGTCTAAGTCTTTCTGCAGCAAGACCTGCTCATTGTGCCCTGTTATTGCCCTAAAGACCTTCAAATCATCCGCAAATTTCAAAACCTTACTGCTTAGGCCACTTTCAATGTTATTTACAAACACAATGAACAATAGTGGTCCCAGTACTGACCCCTGGGAGACTCCACTAAGAACATTTTGTCATGATGACTTCGTACCATTTAGCATCACTCTCTGCTGTCTATCTGAAAGCCACAACTTTATCCATTTTAGAATGTTGCCTGCAATACCATGGACCTGAAGCTGCATCATTAACCGTTTATGAGGTACCTTGTCAAATGCTTTGCTAAAGTCAAGATATGCTACATCAACCTGATTTCCCTTATCAAATTGTTCTGTAGTAAAATTAAAAAAGTCCAAGAGATTTGTGAGACACGATCGCACTTTTCTAAACCCATGTTGAGTATCTTGAATCAATCTGTTTCCTTCCAGAAAACTAACTATTATATCCTTGATAATTGATTCAAGTACCTTGCAGACTAGGGATGTGAGGCTTACTGGTGTATAGTTTTCAACTTTCCCTCTTTCTCCTTTCTTGAAAATAGGAACTACATTTGCCCTTTTCCAATCTGTTGGAATTTCATTTTGTGAAACTGATCTACAAAATATTATACTAAGTGGAATTGCCAGTTCCTTTTCAGCTTCCCGCAATACCCTAGCATAAATTCCACCAGGTCCTGCTGCCTTGTTTGGCTTTATTTTCCTGATATAATTCAAAACAACATCACTATCAATGAAATCAACATCATGTAACTGATCACCTGTCACTGAGCTGTGGTTCACAGTTGGCAGATTAGTCACATCCTCCAACGTAAACACTGATTTAAACTGCTTGCTCAGTTCCTCAACCATCTCACCATCCTCACTCAACATAATCCCATTTACTTCCAGTGGACCAATGGTGCTTGAAACTTTACTTAGCTTGTAGAAACTAAAGAACTTTTTACTGTCCCCATTACAGTTCCTAGCCAACTCCAATTCTTTTGCTCGCTTTGCTGCTCTGGTTTTCTGCTTCACAGCGTCTCTAGCTTTTTGATACAACCTTAGATTTACTATATTTGAAGCTTCCTTAAATACTCTAAATGCATCTTTCTTAGCCTTAATTGCTTTTGTCAAATCTGGTGTAAGCCATGCTGGCTTTCCTACCCTTCTTTTGCGCCTTTGCTTTAGGGGGACATGTATAATCTGAATTTCCTTCAAGTAAGATTTGAACTTTTCCAACATTTCACAGGCATTTAAATCGGAGAATTCTTCTTCCCATTTTATGGCACTTAAAGCTGCTCTCATGCAGTCAAAGTCTGCCCTGTTAAAATTTGGAACCTTTGCCAAGTTATCCTTAATTGTCCCTGCTACGTGTGCCTTGAATCTCACTATGTTATGGTCACTTCTTCCCAGAGTTTCTCCTACAGTCAAGTATTGAACTAAATCACTTAAATCCGAGAATACTAGGTCCAAGAATGAGCCCTGCTTAGTTGGTTCTGTTACAAACTGGTGTAAGAACAGGTCCTCTTCAAGGCATTTCCTAAACATTTTACATGCTGGGGAGCCAACACCAACATTTTCGTATCCTTTTAGATTAAAGTCACCAAGAATAAGGCATTTCCTCTGAAAGTTTCTACTGATTTCCTGACAAATCACCTTATCGAGCTCGAGTTGCTGAAAATGTGGCAAGGTTCCTGATTGGTACAAAGCTCCTATTCTCAGTTTATTGCTGTTGCCTTTTCCCACAGCAACATCAAGCCAAATGGACTCCAGACACATTTTTTACCCCATCTGTTACTTTTGAGAACTGAATAAGCTATTCACATAGAGCATTACACCACCCCCTTTCACTGCTGGACCCCTATTGCATGAAAACATATTGTATCCCTGGATCTCATAGTCCTGCAAGTTATCCCCAAAATACCCCTCACTGACCCATGCCTCAGTAATGCAAACAAAATCTGGTTCCTCCTCAGCAACATAACACTTGAACTCGTCAAATTTGTATCAATACTCTGAGCATTAAGCATCATACACTTAAGAAAAGTTCCATAACCATCTTTGGTTTTTACATGTTGAGTAGCTCTATCATCTCTGGATGAGCCCCCACTCGGCCCCCTTGATCTACTGCTATCCCTATTTGCTGACTGTGAGGTTCTATTGCCTATGCTGTCACTATTGGCATAGCCATGAGATGGTAATGCCACTTCTTCCCTCCCCACCCCATTATCTAGTTTCCCTGAAGGACATGCTCATATACCTTACTTAATACTTGCACCCCCTTCTCGGAGAAGTGCAGGCCGTCCCTTTGATAGAGGTCCCATGAGCCATAAAACCTGCACCACTTGTCAACAAAGGTCAAACCTAACTCATTGCAGAGCCTACCAACCCTGGCATTGGCTGCCAGTGCCCTAGAGCTCCACTCAGGGGAGACTCCAGCCCTGGGCAGAATAGCCGTCACAATAACTCTGCTTTCGCTTTGCTTCAGGGTGGCCAGAAGGGCCCTGTAGTCCCGCAGCAGCTCCTCACTCCTAGCAGGACCTATGTTATTCACTCCTATCTGCACTACAACTGCACTAAACTGGTTCTCACTGGTGGCCTGTGCTACCACTGGGACCAGGTCTTTGACCTTGGCACCAGGCCTGGTGATGCACCTCCTGCCTCTACGACCTTTGCAGAATACCCTATATAAATGCCGCACACGAGAGTCTCCTACAACTAGCACTTTCTCCTTGCTGCTATCCTTGCTGCTATCCTTGCTGCTATCCTTGCTGCTATCCTTGCTGCTATCCTGGGGGCAGTCCTCCAATGCCTGAAACCTATTCGAAACCTATATGTATGTGTATGTGCATACATACACATACACACACATACATACATACACATACATATATATACATACATACACAAACATACACATACATACGCATACATACACATACATACATACATACACATACATACTTACACATACATACACATACATACATACATATACATACATACATACACATACATACATACATATACATACACATACATACATACACATACATACATATACATACATACATACCCATACATACATACACATACATACACATACATACACACACACATACATACACATACATGTACATACCTACACACACATACATACACATACATATATGCATACCTACACATACACATATACATACGAACACACACAGATACACACATACACATACACACACACATACGCACACACACACACATACACACGCACGCACGCGCACGCACACGCACACACGCACGAACACACGCACACTCCCACGAACACACACGCACACACACGCACATACACACACGCACGCACACGCACATACACGCACGCACACGCACACACACACACGCACGCACACGCACATACACGCACGCACACGCACACACACACGCACACACGCACCCACATACACACACACGCACCCACATACACACACACACACACACGCACACACACACACACATACACGCACATACATACATACACATATACATACATACATACATACACACATACATATATACATACATATACACATACATATACACATACATACACATACATACACTTACATACACATACATACACACATACATACACACATACATACACACATACATACACACACGCATGTACACATATTGGCCACTGCACGCGCTATTGCGAGTTCGCCACTGCACTGCTATGCTGTTCATTGACACACTGTTCATTGACACACTCTGCATAGCATCTCTGCTATGCAGAGATGAGCCACCGCGAAGCCCTGTCGTGTTCGGCAACTCTGGCAGTAGGTCATGCATCGTGCCGATATACACGTTACGAAATGGAGGACAGGTCACATTATGGCAGCGCCTCCTCCAATGTGTTAGCTGCGGTGACCATTGCTGAGGAATTACTGAGGCAAGGGGCTCGAAAGGCTGTGGGAGACGGCCCCATTTGAGCCGATGGTAGCTGCACTGCAGTCAAATCTTGTCAGACGAGACTTAGCTCTATGGATGTCGACATGTCACTGACGCGCCAAGGCGTATCGTGCAATGAATCTCCAATTATAGCTAATGATAGACTGTTCACCTTCTTTCAGAGATCGGGTCAGACATGATCTATGCACCAGGATGAAAAGCTTACTCGATACCATCATTTCTGAGCGTTCCATGATAAGCAAGCCTATCAGTAATGTGGGCGCAATGTGTGCTCCTCTGATAAGCAATGCCATCAATAATATGGGTGTAGTATTTTCTTTTGACAAGCAAGGCTATAAATAATATGACCGCATTATATTCCCCTTGGGGTCAATGCCCCCGCAAACTCTATCAACCATCTAACCGACTAGTGTTGGTTTTTGTGTTCGGAAAAATTATAAAGACAATTCCAGTTTTTAGTAGTTCTGTTGGTTATTGGCTTCACGACACGTCGATCGTTGAGTCACAACAGCGTCGCCAATCTCGCACGCCAACTGGCCGCGGGTGAAGAATAGCGACAGGTGAGACTCGAACCCACAATCTTTCGATTGTGAGACGGGCAACTTATCCCTAGACTACCCGTCCCCACCAGCGCGGTTAGTATGTGACCCTTCAAAGCATCTGCGTTTGTTAAAGCCCCGCATACGGTATTTGTGCCAGTAACTACATCCGATGTCACATAACTCAGTCCAGTGGCGTACCGAAGGGGGTGGGGGGCTAAGGGCGCCTTGCCCCCACCCCCTGAGACGTTGTGGGGCCCAAAGAATCGCGCCGGGGTTCGGAAAAATTGCGGCAGGTGCCCTAGAAATCCAGCTGGCGGCCCAAAAATTGCACTGGACCCCTGAAGATCACATTGGGGGCCAACAAAATTCGAACAGGGGGCTCTGAAAATGACGCTGGGACTCCCAAAATCACACCAAGGCCCTTAAAAATCACATTAGGGCCCAAAAATCGCAGTGGGGCCCTACAAATCACATTGGGCCACACAAAGTCGCACAGGGGCCACGGGAAATGACGCTGGTGGCCCCAAAAATAACACGGGGCCCCTAAAAATGACATTGGGCCCCCAAAAAACCGCACAGGGGCCCCTGCAAACGACGTCGGGGCCCCCAAAAAGGTCGCGCAAGGCCCTAAGAATGACGCTGCCCCCCCACCAAGGACCCTGAAAATCAAATTTGGGCCAAAAATCCGCGTAGGGGCCTCTGAAAACGACGTGGGAGGTCCAAAAACATCGCACGGGTCCCTAAAAATAACATTGGGGGCCCCAAAAAGCCGCACAGGTGCTCATGAAAACGACGCTTGGGGACCAAAAAGTCGCGGACGGGCCCTAAAATTACGCTTGGGCCGACAAAATCGCACCAAGGCCCCTGAAAATCACACTGGGGGCTCAAAAAACCGTTGCGGGGCCCCTAAGAATGACGCTGCGTGTTCCAAAAAGTGGGATTGGCCTCTGAAAATACCACTGGGGCCCACAAAAATTCGGCGGGGCCCAAAAATATTGCGCGGAGGTCTTTAAAACTAGAACTCCACCGCCAAAAATCACACCGAGCCTCGATCTAATTGACCCGAGTACCGGAAAATTCAGAACATATCCAAAAGACAATCATCCGAAGGGCCTTTCTGCTCTGAAGGGTGGCATCGGCTGAAATAAAATCGTTGGACGTCGACGTCGTGGATGAATTTATGCGACGAGGCCGCCGTCATATGCGTCCTTCGGGGTAAAGTGAGTTGTCTCAATTGTTGTCAGATGTCTTGCCCGGAGGCCAAACTAGGGGCCATACTCTTATATTTAAGCACATACACATATACATACGAACACACACAGATACACACACACACATACACACACACATACGCACACACACACGCATACACACGCACGCACGCGCACGCACACGCACACACGCACGAACACACGCACACTCACACGAACACACACGCACATACACACACGCACGCACACGCACATACACGCACGCACACGCACACACACACACGCACGCACACGCACATACACGCACGCACACGCACACACACACGCACACACGCACCCACATACACACACACGCACCCACATACACACACACGCACACACACACACACGCACACACACACACATACACGCACATACATACACATATACATACATACATACATACACACATACATATACACATACATATACACATACATACACATACATACACATACATACACTTACATACACATACATACACATACATACACACATACATACACACACGCATGTACACATATTGGCCACTGCACGCGCTATTGCGAGTTCGCCACTGCACTGCTATGCTGTTCATTGACACACTGTTCATTGACACACTCTGCATAGCATCTCTGCTATGCAGAGATGAGCCACCGCGAAGCCCTGTCGTGTTCGGCAACTCTGGCAGTAGGTCATGCATCGTGCCGATATACACGTTACGAAATGGAGGACAGGTCACATTATGGCAGCGCCTCCTCCAATGTGTTAGCTGCGGTGACCATTGCTGAGGAATTACTGAGGCAAGGGGCTCGGAAGGCTGTGGGAGACGGCCCCATTTGAGCCGATGGTAGCTGCACTGCAGTCAAATCTTGTCAGACGAGACTTAGCTCTATGGATGTCGACATGTCACTGACGCGCCAAGGCGTGTCGTGCAATGAATCTCCAATTATAGCTAATGATAGACTGTTCACCTTCTTTCAGAGATCGGGTCAGACATGATCTAAGCACCAGGATGAAAAGCTTACTCGATACCATCATTTCTGAGCGTTCCATGATAAGCAAGCCTATCAGTAATGTGGGCGCAATGTGTGCTCCTCTGATAAGCAATGCCATCAATAATATGGGTGTAGTATTTTCTTTTGACAAGCAAGGCTATAAATAATATGACCGCATTATATTCCCCTTGGGGTCAATGCCCCCGCAAACTCTATCAACCATCTAACCGACTAGTGTTGGTTTTTGTGTTCGGAAAAATTCTAAAGACAATTCCAGTTTTTAGTAGTTCTGTTGGTTATTGGCTTCACGACACTTCGATCGTTGAGTCACAACAGCGTCGCCAATCTCGCACGCCAACTGGCCGCGGGTGAAGAGTAGCGACAGGTGAGACTCGAACCCACAATCTTTCGATTGTGAGACGGGCAACTTATCCCTAGACTACCCGTCCCCACCAGCGCGGTTAGTATGTGACCCTTCAAAGCATCTGCGTTTGTTAAAGCCCCGCATACGGTATTTGTGCCAGTAACTACATCCGATGTCACATAACTCAGTCCAGTGGCGTACCGAAGGGGGTGGGGGGCTAAGGGCGCCTTGCCCCCACCCCCTGAGACGTTGTGGGGCCCAAAGAATCGCGCCGGGGTTCGGAAAAATTGCGGCAGGTGCCCTAGAAATCCAGCTGGCGGCCCAAAAAATTGCACTGGACCCCTGAAGATCACATTGGGGGCCAACAAAATTCGAACAGGGGGCTCTGAAAATGACGCTGGGACTCCCAAAATCACACCAAGGCCCTTAAAAATCACATTAGGGCCCAAAAATCGCAGTGGGGCCCTACAAATCACATTGGGCCACACAAAGTCGCACAGGGGCCACGGGAAATGACGCTGGTGGCCCCAAAAATAACACGGGGCCCCTAAAAATGACATTGGGCCCCCAAAAAACCGCACAGGGGCCCCTGCAAACGACGTCGGGGGCCCCAAAAAGTCGCGCAAGGCCCTAAGAATGACGCTGCCCCCCACCAAGGACCCTGAAAATCAAATTTGGGCCAAAAAATCCGCGTAGGGGCCTCTGAAAACGACGTGGGGGTCCAAAAACATCGCACGGGTCCCTAAAAATAACATTGGGGGCCCCAAAAAGCCGCACAGGTGCCCATGAAAACGACGCTTGGGGACCAAAAAGTCGCGGACGGGCCCTAAAATTACGCTTGGGCCGACAAAATCGCACCAAGGCCCCTGAAAATCACACTGGGGGCTCAAAAAACCGTTGCGGGGCCCCTAAGAATGACGCTGCGTGTTCCAAAAAGTGGGATTGGTCTCTGAAAATACCACTGGGGCCCACCAAAATTCGGCGGGGCCCAAAAATATTGCGCGGAGGTCTTTAAAACTAGAACTCCACCGCCAAAAATCACACCGAGCCTCGATCTAATTGACCCGAGTACCGGAAAATTCAGAACATATCCAAAAGACAATCATCCGAAGGGCCTTTCTGCTCTGAAGGGTGGCATCGGCTGAAATAAAATCGTTGGACGTCGACGTCGTGGATGAATTTATGCGACGAGGCCGCCGTCATATGCGTCCTTCGGGGTAAAGTGAGTTGTCTCAATTGTTGTCAGATGTCTTGCCCGGAGGCCAAACTAGGGGCCATACTCTTATATTTAAGTGCTTGAGAAAATTTGGCAGTTGTATTTGTAAGTCCATGGGCATAAGGGTTACATCACGCGAAGTTTTTTACTTGGTATCTCGTAGGTGGATTCCCTCTAAATGTCATGCTGTGAATCAATTGTTTGATTATATTCATTAAAAATCACCTTTGAAGGGAAGGAGAGGTGGACATTTGGTGACTTAGAAACGGTGGTAGGTTGGGCCTCCTTCAGATCCATTTATCCCTGACCTGCAAAATCCTAGGCACGCCAATGTGAGAGTTAGGGGTGAAATTCGGTGACTCAGAAAGGACAGTGGTAGATTGGGCCCCCTCTACTGGACAACCAAGTTGGTCACCAATTATTTTTGAAAAAAGAAAAATGGGCCCTTTGAAAAATATAGTGGTCGAAATCCGGGGACTTTTTACAAAATTGGGGTAGGTGGGCCCCCTCCAAATCCTTTGCCCCCCCCCCCCCTGGCACAAATCCTAGGTACGCACCTGACTCAGTTAGTGTCACTTACCCTTTGAATCGCGTCACTGGTTGGTGCCAGCACTATGGTCGCCAGGGTTCACTCTCTGTCACTGTAGAACGACTCCTTACGTGTGCTGTTAGCTGCTGCTAATGGCCATATTGTGATGTATTTGTAGACGGCGTGACACCAGAATACGGAGTGCCCAGGTAGTGCAATACTTCACGCCGTATCCAATTTGTAGACGGCGTGACACCAGAATACGGAGTGCCCAGGTAGTGCAGTACTTCACGCCGTATCCAATTTAATCCTAATGATAAGTTATTGTTACGTTGTGTTGCACTCACCCTGGTGGCCTCGCACGATTGCATACTCCGGTTGTGGCGGACATATATTAACGCACACACACACGCACACAACACGCACACAACACGGACACGCACACGCACACACACACACACACACATACACACACACACACACACACACACACACACACACACACACACACACACACACACACACACACACACACTATATATATATATATCACCATATCTGTATATGGAGTCGCGGTAGCTCAGCCGGTGGGGCGTTGGACTTTTGATCGTAAGCTCATCGTAAGCTCAAGCTCATCGTAAGCTCATGCGTCGCAAATTCACAAATGGCGGGATTACCGGGACCATTCGAGACCAATCGGGGTGAGAGGTCGGCGATGCTGTATCACCTGATAATTGAATGTGTCGTAAAAGAACCCAAGGTACTTCTTCCATCAGTAGTAACCAAGGTTAGATCATTTCACATGAACGGAGGTTATTTGTTTCAGCTGCAGTAATTTAGATTGCCGTTCCTATTTCTTCGCCTCCTCATTGGATAAGAAGGAAAGGTCTTACGGCGTCTTTATACTTAGCTTGCATATTCCCAGGCGCAGGTGACTTGTCCTAGTCCAATCGACGGATAACGTCAGTTTGTTATCATGCATTATATATTTATATAGCAGTGAAATGGATTTTCTCCAGATCGTCAAGTCAGATAAAATAGCCATTCATCCTCATCCATCATTCGTGAAGAACCAGTCATGGTATGATTTCAGTTGATCTAGAGAATACATTGTGTATGTGAAGAGAAACATCGCTCGTTGCCTTCAGAAGAAACATTCGAGCCGGCGGTCACTGCGGCTCGGGCTACATTTCCCCGCCAGCCTAACAAGTTTGCTCATTAAGGTAATGGCTCCGAGGTGGTGTCGCCTGTCTCGCGCCGCCCAGACAGCTCCTATTTGCTGCCATATTTGGAACGAAATGATGCCGTCGCGGACTGTGATGACGTGCAGACGGGTGTGTTATTTCTCTTCTTCTGTTGATTATCCTCCATGTGTGGTGGTCGACCTTCTCGTGAAACCATCCGCATCGATCACATGTTCAGTCGTGTGAAGTCTATTCTTATGAAACAGCTTTTATTTTCACAGTCATAATTTGGTGAACTGTGAGTGCCGGAAATGGATGGAAGTCGAAATTTATCCGAGCGCATAATTTCTCAAGTTCAAGAGGAGTGAAGAGGCGGCCGGAAGCGGTAGGTAGCAGTTCTGCGAGAAGGTAGCAGTTCTTCGGCGTTCGTCTGGCGAGGGAAGTTTCGTCTCCGAATCGGGATACCCTCTGCCACGGGTCTGAGCACAAACGCCGGCGAGCGTAGCACTTTTGAGCATAATTGCTGACGAGAGATGTCTGACATGCTGGCGAACAGGGAAATGGCGCTCGTTCGATTACGCCCGCGTGAAATGACGTCACGCGTCGGGGATGGGGCTAAATCAGCGCGTGAACATCTGACGCTGAATGCTCCATTTGCGAGTGGATGCGCGCATTATCCGGCGGTTTTGTCGGTGATTGGCCGTGGGTAGTACTTGTCGGCAGCGGCCGCTGGGCTGTGCAGGTCCATTCAGTGGCAGTGTCAGAGGCAGCCGACCGGCATCCATTAACGCCGGCACACTCGGTACGGGATATGGCTGATGCTGACTTCCGCCACAGCCTGCCACAGACTGCCACATATTGCTACATACTGCCACATACTGCCGCATACTGCCACTTGCTGCCGATGACTGCCACAGACTGTCATATGCTGCCACATACTGCCACCGACTGCCACAGACTGCCGCATACTGCCACTGTCTGCTGCCACAGCCCGTGATGGCAGGACCGACCATCGTCCGCTGGCCGGACCTCCGCTCTGGCCGGTCCTCCGTCCGCTGGCCGGACCATCGTCCGCTGGCCGGACCTCCGTCCGCTGGCCGGACCTCCGTTCGCTGACCGGACCATCGTCCGCTGGCCAGACCTCCGTCCGCTGGCCAGACCTCCGTCCGCTGGCCGAACTTCCGCTCTGGCCGGCCTCCATCCGCTGGCCGGACCTCCGTCCGCTGGCCGGACCATCGTCCGCTGGCCAGACCTCCGCTCTGGCCGGTTCTCCGTCCGCTGGCCGGACCTCCGTCCGCTGGCCGGCCTCCATCCGCTGGCCGGACCTCCGTCCGCTGGCCGGACCTCCATCCGCTGGCCGGACCTCCGTCCGCTGGCCGGACCTCCGCTCTGGCCGGTCCTCCGTCCGCTGGCCGGACCTCCGTCCGCTGGCCGGTCCTCCGTCCGCTGGCCGGACCTCCGTCCGCTGGCCGGACCATCGTCCGCTGGCCAGACCTCCGCTCTGGCCGGTTCTCCGTCCGCTGGCCGGACCTCCGTCCGCTGGCCGGACCTCCGTCCGCCGGACCGATCACTGTCCGCTGACCTGACCTCCGTCCACGTGTGGACGACACCCCGTTGGACGCTGACGACCTGCCGGCACAGTATGGGAGAGACAGCACCACAGGAGGCGAATACGCAAGTCTAATTCGGAGGGACGAAGGCATTGAATGAAACATGATTTCATGGAGGCAGGAATGGCACCTGACAAGCTGGAAAAATATTCATCCAATTCTGGAACCTAAGCAGTACAAGGAACAAACAAAAGGCTGTGCCCCGAGGACGAATAATTTTCCCCAGCAGATTTGTAACAGGGAGCGTACACGAACCTATGTGGTTTCTATTAAGCGGTCAAACATTGTGTTTGGGGAATATGTTTGGCATTGACCGACACAGTCATCTTTTACACCGGATTCTGTGGCATAAACCTGTTCGGAGATGCTTGCTTCAAGGCCATGTTAAACGAGAAAGCATTCGGGCCATTAATCCCGAAACTTCACAGGGCAACACGTTCGACTACAAACGGCACAGAAAAGCGTTTGCTGAAGTGCCGCAAAGTAGTCTAGATTGATACCCTGAGCTGTTACTTCAAACCTGATCCGGCTCGATATGCCACTTGTATTGCCCAAAAAATATGTACGGCACAAATTAGTGTCTGTTGACTATTGACACAACATTTGGATAGGTGCAATACTTCTGAGGGACATTTCATTGCCAAAGACAATTTGTTCTCATTAAGCGTGCCTGATTAGTTCAACTAGAAAGAGGGCGAAATGCCCCAAATGTAGCGTCACTTTAGATCGCCGTCCTTAACTTCGACTTGATTTATGGAGCGATATTTTATGTCGTCTCGGGGAGTTTGGCGAGCCAGCACGTAACAGCTGCTGCCGTAACAGCATGTAACAGCTGCTGCCGCACGCCGACCGGCCGCCAATTCACCTTCGCATTTCCACGACGTTGTGAGAAGGCTCACTGTAGCCAGCTTCAGTCGTGTCGCTCCATTTGACGGGGCTCGGCGGCACGTGTCTCCCGCCGGCCGCCGGCCGCCGCCGACAGCGCCTGAGAGAGGTGTCCGGCGCCAGTCTCGGCGCCCGGTGTCGGCGCGCTTGGCGGCGTGTGCTGCGCCCGGCGCGTCGCATTCGCAGCGTGTTATTGGCTATGTTTGTCGCGCCGACAAATGTTGGTCGCGCCCGGCCGTCAATGTTGGCCGAATGGCAGCGTTGACGAGCGCTCCAACAGCCGGCAGCGGCCAGTGTTCGCCGACGGCGTAAGGCAGACGAGCTCTTCAGAGCGCCGTCCAGAACAAGTGCTGATGGCGGGCCTCATCTGGCACGGAATGGGAGACGCGAGCGTCATTCAATGTTTAATAAATGCCAATTTTACTCCGTATGAACGTATTAAAAGGGACGAAGTTAGATGGCGGGGGGGGGCGCAAATACATGGGACGTATGTTAAATGTTTGGCATCTTCCTAGAATATAGGACGCGTATGGCAAGAGTGCCTGTTGCTGATATGGACAATACATATTACCATTATGCAATGCTTTAATGCTACATCGCTATAATTATATTACATTATAATTTGCAATATTGCAGTATTATTGTTCTGCAATGGCGTAATCAGGTACGACAACTGTGGACACATTGGATGAAAATGTGCCAACGCGTTTCAATGCTCGGTGCATTTACATACGCCTTGTGTATACGAATTGACGCCGAATCTGGCGCATCCGGGCGCAGATTTTGGCAACAACGGTACAACTACTCAAGAGTGCCCCACAAGTCTGCCTGAAACTGTCATTGATCTTGCCTGTCAAGCCAAGTCATCATCAAGTCATTGATCATCAGTTGTACTTTTGAAATGAAGTATTCCTTGGCCTGCCTTTCTCAAGTGTCCCCAAGTGTTCCTCCGCCTGCCTTCTCACACTAGGGAAGGATTGGTCGCCACCCCGTCACTGTTTCGACTCCGACTGCAGAACAAAAGCCTGCGCGGCGCAATTTTCAAGACGAATCCAACGGTGCCCAATTTTTATGTCTTCCATGAACTGGTGGCCTTCAAACTTGCGACCATTTCCGAAACGTCGGATGTCAGCACCTTCAGCTGGGCTATTTCACCGGATCATTTGAGAGCTGCGAACTGAACACCAGAGTGCCTGTAGCTGAGGCTCCTACACGTCCATCGCTACCTTATTCTTAAATAAGAAGATTTTCCATTAAATAGGGATCGTTGAATTCGACTTTCAGCCCTAAAGATGTACAATGCATGCCTCGTCGAAAAAGGTTGCCCAGGTGAATCAGGTCAGTCATTTCGTTCCACTTGGAGATGATCATCGACGGGACGAGCAGGCTGACATCCAACAACGTGACATGTCGGTTATCTAAACACGCAAACTTGCGTCAATCAGGCAAAAAACACGACCTCGGCGAAAATGCTCGGAGCATTTCTCTAAAAATGGCTTGATGGTTCGGTAGACGGACATGATAACTATTTTGTGGGGAAAAATTAGCAATAAATATGCCAGCGGTGATGCCAAGCCGCGGCGTGCCGCCAGACTGCGGCTTGGCTCCAGACTGCGGCTTGGCTCCAGGCTGCGGCTTGGCTCCAGGCTGCGGCTTGGCTCCAGGCTGCGGCGTGCCGCCAGACTGCGGCTTGGCTCCAGACTGCGGCTTGGTTCCAGGCTGCGGCTTGGCTCCAAGCTGCGGCTTGGCTCCAGACTGTTGGTTGGTTATTGGTTTTACGACACGTCGACCGTTGAGTCATATAGCGTCGCCAATCTCTCACGCCGATTGGTTGCGGGCGAATAGTAGCGACAGGTGAGATTCGAACCCACAATCTTTCGATTGTGAGACGAGCATCTTACCCCTAGACCACTCGTCCCCTGGCTCCAGGCCGCGGCTTGGCTCCAGGCTGCGGCTTGGCTCCAGGCTGCGGCTTGGCTCCAGCCTGCGGCTTGGCTCCAGACTGCGGCTTGGCTCCAGGCCGCGGCTTGGCTCCAAGCTCCAGGCTGCGGCTTGGCTCCAGACTGCGGCTTGGCTCCAGGCTGCGGCTTGGCTCCAGACTGCGGCTTGGCTCCAGACTGCGGCTTGGCTCCAGGCTGCGGCTTGGCTCCAGGCTGCGGCTTGGCTCCAGGCTGCGGCTTGGCTCCAGACTGCGGCTTGGCTCCAGACTGCGGCTTGGCTCCAGGCTGCGGCTTGGCTCCAGACTGCGGCTTGGCTCCAGGCTGCGGCTTGGCTCCAGGCTGCGGCTTGGCTCCAGACTGCGGCTTGGCTCCAGGCTGCGGCTTGGCTCCAGACTGCGGCTTGGCTCCAGGCCGCGGCTTGGCTCCAGGCTGCGGCTTGGCTCCAGACTGCGGCTTGGCTCCAGACTGCGGCTTGACTCCAGGCTGCGGCTTGACTCCAGGCTGCGGCTTGACTCCAGGCTGCGCTTCCGGCACTCGCAGCAAAGCCGGCTTCATCACCACCCCTTGCCAAGCCGGCTTCATCACCACCCCTTGGATGGCTAGCGCACACTTTTGTCATGATATTTAGCAGACTATGCCATTCACCCGGGCTCTGTGCGCAAGACGGTAACGTGAAGGCTCCATTGAAACAGCATGAAATATTCGAAGTGAATTTGTAATATATGAAACCGAAGTATTGAAAAAGTAACTTGAAAAGCGGCCGAATCCAGCCCGCCATAGATGGGTTTGTGGGCTCAAAATGGCAGCTCCAGTGCAGTCATTGCGATTCGATTATCCATTCTAATCTCGCTTCACCTGACATTCCTCTATCACTATTGCAGTCTGAGGTGGCACTCAGGCCTGTGCTGGTCTGACATCTCACTGTCACTATTGCAGTCTGAGGTGGCGCTCAGACCTGTTCTGGCCTCGCATCTCACTGTCACTATTGCAGTCTGAGGTGGCGCTCAGACCTGTTCTGGCCTCGCATCTCACTGTCACTATTGCAGTCTGGGGTGGTGCTCATACCTGTTATGGCCTCGCATCTCACTGTCACTATTGCAGTCTGAGGTGGCGCTCAGACCTGTTATGGCCTCGCATCTCACTGTCACTATTGCAGTCTGAGGTGGTGCTCATACCTGTTATGGCCTCGCATCTCACTGTCACTATTGCAGTCTGAGGTGGCACTCAGGCCTGTGCTGGTCTGACATCTCACTGTCACTATTGCAGTCTGAGGTGGCACTCAGGCCTGTGCTGGTCTGACATCTCACTGTCACTATTGCAGTCTGAGGTGGCGCTCAGACCTGTTCTGGCCTCGCATCTCACTGTCACTATTGCAGTCTGAGGTGGCGCTCAGACCTGTTCTGCCCTCGCATCTCACTGTCACTATTGCAGTCTGGGGTGGTGCTCATACCTGTTATGGCCTCGCATCTCACTGTCACTATTGCAGTCTGAGGTGGCGCTCAGACCTGTTATGGCCTCGCATCTCACTGTCACTATTGCAGTCTGAGGTGGTGCTCATACCTGTTATGGCCTCGCATCTCACTGTCACTATTGCAGTCTGAGGTGGCACTCAGGCCTGTGCTGGTCTGACATCTCACTGTCACTATTGCAGTCTGAGGTGGCGCTCAGACCTGTTCTGGCCTCGCATCTCACTGTCACTATTGCAGTCTGAGGTGGCGCTCAGACCTGTTCTGGCCTCGCATCTCACTGTCACTATTGCAGTCTGAGGTGGCACTCAGGCCTGTGCTGGTCTGACATCTCACTGTCACTATTGCAGTCTGAGGTGGCGCTCAGACCTGTTCTGGCCTCGCATCTCACTGTCACTATTGCAGTCTGAGGTGGCGCTCAGACCTGTTATGGCCTCGCATCTCACTGTCACTATTGCAGTCTGAGGTGGCGCTCAGACCTGTTCTGGCCTCACATCTACCCTCATCACAGTCTGAGCTGCTCTTCGGACCTGTTGCGTCCCGACACTCCCCTACCACTCGTGCAGTCTGGGTGCCCATCGGACCCGTTCCGTCCTGACATCGCTGTGTTGCTGTTGCAGACTTCAAGCGACGCTCGCGCAGTCTGGTGTGGGACTACTTCGAGCGGGTGACACCGTTCGACGCTCGTTGCCTGGTGTGTCGGCGCGTGTTCAGACAGGGCGCCCGGGGAAACACCACCAACCTGCGCGTCCACCTGCGCAATCACGACCTGCACGTGCGGCCGGTAACGCCGGGCTCGCCGGGCCGGGCGCTGGCGGCCCCCGCGCCGCCGCCGGTCGGCGCGCTGCTGCCGTCCAGACCGGTGATTCACCTACGGATCGAGGACAGCTCCCTGATGAACATCAACCGAGCCGATCTTCATCAACCCGCCTCCGATGACGGCGGGTCATCGTGCAAGGCCGACTGAACCGGCGCCACTGTGACGTCAAAACGATGACGTCACAACAGTGTTGCGGGGACGTCACAACAGTGTGCCAGTGACGTCACGGCAATGTGGCGATGACGTCACGACGGTTTGACGGTGACGTAGCGACGGTGTGGCGGTAACGTTGCGACGGCGGGACGGTGACGTCACGACAGATTTGGCCGAGTTTGGCTATAGGTGGTTCCCCGGACTACCCGCCAACTTTGGCGCGACCTTTCTGGCTGCGTTTGGAAATTTGTGAGAGTCGCTGATGATGTGCCATTATCAGCGAAGCAATCCCTACTACGGAGAGATTGTATCGCGGATCACTGCATTAATATTGTAAAACCCAACTGACGGCACCAGCTCCAAACATACTGACTGCTGATGGTTGCGAACTGGCAAGTGATTTACCGGAATCGGGCACACGGAAGCATAAAAATCCAATAATTTCGTTATATTTTAATCGAATGCTGAGGAATGCAAACACGTCGCTCACCACCCTGGAGTGGCTGTTCAATTCGAAGCGAAACTGATCCGAGAAGCCTGTCTACAGGTCTGCAAGAAACCGACACGGTGTGGTGACACCAGTTTAGTGACTAGCTTCCGCAGGATGAATTGACACACGGAATTCCGGCGGTCTGACACGTGCGATGCACAATGGACAACATTCAAAACCATTGTTGATAATGTGACGACCACGTTTCTCTGGGACGACTTCGTGTCTGAAAACCACAGTCATCGCCCACCAGAGAAAACACGAAGCATTTCAGGAACCGAAGAGAGAGTGACAGGCGGCCGAACAGAAATGTAGCCTGACGTGGCCGGAAACGTAGATTCCCGCCTATCCACAGTTACTGGCTGAGATGAAGCGTGCAATCAGCCAGGGCGGTGTAGCGGAGCACAGAGGATCAGCGATGTGCCGCCTGGTGAGACGTGGCGACACATCAGCGGACAGACTGTGACCTCGGAACACAGAGGATCAGCGATGTGCCGCCTGGTGAGACGTGGCGACACATCAGCGGACAGACTGTGACCTCGGAACACAGAGGATCAGCGATGTGCCGCCTGGTGAGACGTGGCGACACATCAGCGGACATAAAAAGCATGTGGCGGTGGCGACAACAGAAACTGTGACCTCGGAACACAGAGGATCAGCGATGTGCCGCCTGGTGAGACGTGGCGACACATCAGCGGACAGACTGTGACTTCGGAACACAGAGGATCAGCGATGTGCCGCCTGGTGAGACGTGGCGACACATCAGCGGACAGACTGTGACTTCGGAACACAGAGGATCAGCGATGTGCCGCCTGGTGAGACGTGGTGACACATCAGCGGACAGACTGTGACCTCGTGCCGGCCAGGTGATATATCGCCGGAACTCCCACTCCCGATGACCTCGACACGTGACTTCACCAGCAGAGGTTCAGACAGTACAGTCTGTGATCATCCAGTGCTAACCATATGGCCCGGCGGCGTAAAGCATTTACTGTGATGTTGGACATTGTCGGTGTAGCAAAGCGAGCGACGCGGCATCTTGTGTTCGGTGTCAAGCTGTGACACCTGTGTTAGTGTCCAGAAGAGTGAGCGACGCGCCATCTTGTGTTCGGTGTCAAGCTGTGACACCTGTGTTAGTGTTCAGAAGAGTGAGCGACGCGGCATCTTATGTTTAATGTCAAGCTGTGACACATGTGTTGGTGTCCAGAAGAGTGAGCGACGCGCCATCTTATGCTCGATGTCAAGCTGTGACACCTGTGTTAGTGTTCAGAAGAGTGAGCGACGCGGCATCTTATGTTTAATGTCAAGCTGTGACACATGTGTTGGTGTCCAGAAGAGTGAGCGACGCGCCATCTTATGTTCGATGTCAAGCTGTGACACCTGTGTTAGTGTTCGCAAGCAGCCTTTTTTTTGGTTATAGTGGGGTGTCACGGCAAGTTATTAGCAGTAGTGAGCAACCGGTAGTCATGCTATAGCAACAAAAATGAAAAAGATGTATTTCTCTTCACATCTGTTACAAACATTCCAGTTTCAGTGTGTGATCAAATATACTTATCTCAAACAAAGTTTAGCAGTTGAAACCAAACGTTCAATTCCTCAAGGCATGAACCAAGGAAACAGTATCCAGCAAGGGTGCGGGAACCGAGGGGGCATAGTGAGCAGCGGCCTCTCCCTCCGAACTTTTGACGAGTTTAGCCCGCGCGCCACTGGGGTCGGCATCCGAACGCCCCCCACTGGGGAGGGGAGACATTCTGCCCCTGCTTAATTTGAAAAGTTACGGGCCGATATTGTTGCTTTTGTCGGCAAGTTTTTGCTCAACTAAATGAAGCTCAGATTAGCTAAGTATTGACATACGTGTTACATGTAGCGTTACAGGTCAGTCCAAAGCTTAAGTCTTGACCTACTTGGCGAAGTTTCGATTTTAGTCGAGCATCCTAAAATTAAGGAGCGCAGAGGTCGAATTTGGGTGACGCCATGTGCCTTGCATTATACAATAGCGAAGAGAGGCATCAATGGGTCAAGATAAGTCGAGATCATGGTGGGTCACGTGGTATTCCGCGATGAAATATCGAATATCGAATAATACCCATCTGGTGCATGTTTTTTACACCAAAATTTTGCCAGGAACCCAACAGAAGCAATAAAAAGCTGCCCGAGCACATGGGAGATGTGTCCTTATTTTTGGAAGAACATTTTTTTCCAATCTTTTCGTAACCAAAATACAGTGGAAGATGCTACAAGGTTTCGCAGCGCCAAAGGCTAGTGCCGCACTTGCTGGCTCCATAATGACCGCAATGTTTGGCGATGACGCGCGACACTCAATGTTTGCAATATGGAGACCATCACTGGATATTTGGTACGCCATCTCTCAGTCATTTGGAAATTAATTGACTTGAAATTTGCTATTAATGTTCACAATCTGACTCTAAATAATATATTTACAGGGTTTCTAACATCAAAATCTTTCAAGAAACAATTGAATATATTTTTCGAGTTTTAGTAGTTTTGACAATCACATTCCACAAAAGGATAGCTCTGAGATGGCACCATTATTTGCCATTCAGTTCACTTTCAGTTGGCGAAAACCTATTGCAAATATCTTTGTCCCTCAATGTTTAGTGTTTTTTTTTCTGTACACCCTTTACTTCGCTAAAGCAAGTTGCGGTAGGTGACGTCACTGTGACGGCACTCACGCCCGACCCATTGTCAGCTAAAATGTAATTATTTTCCACCAGCTGTAAAATTGATCTGGGAACAGGTGTCAAAAGCTTCAAATTGATATTGCCGGGTGTTTTCAAGTTATTCGGACGATTCGCCATTCTCCATTTTCTGCCACTCGCCCCCAATGGTGCAACGGTTAGCAATGAACCAATGGGCGTTGCATGGAAAGGATTGACTTCAAAATTAATCTTGTCTCTCACCTTTGGAACAGTTCCCGTGCCCCATGGACCAATCGACACCCACCCAGTAGTGTGCTGTTCATTTTCAGGCGGTCTCTACATAGTCTCCATTATCTTACTCATGCTACCACCTGACGCGCCTGTCAAAGGATAATTCCATTTGCTATCAAACAGACGAGCGACCACCCATTGGAGATGCTTCTGAAGTTGATGCTATGGGGGAGGGTATTCAACTCACCCAATTCAGCGACCCCAGGCTCGATTGAACATATTTTTAGGAACAGAGGTGGAACCGATCGATTGTCTCAACGTGCGCAGGTGTTGTTATAAACACCTGGTTCATATGGAGGAGCAGGATAAGGCCCCACCGGCGGGGGGGGGGGGCAGTAAACTTGTCAGTAAACGCTTGCTCAAACTGACGGCTATTGAACAGTCGGCCGTAGCACCTATATGCTGAACACACGCAGTGTGAGACCAACACTTCTCTCATCAAGGTGCAGCCTGCAGCCATTGCCAGCGATACGGATGCCCGGCTCCACGTTGCTGCAGCAATCGGTGAATTTGCGCGTGGTGCCATCCAAGTGTACCCAAAGCATCCCAACTGTGCAGCCTCTGTCCACACCTCACTGAGCGACGCTATGTGACCTAGCGGTTGAATGCGTCGTGAAAGAACCCAAGGTTCACACCCCACTGACGCCACGGTGTGAGACGCCCAGCCTGGCAGCCTGGTCACAGACAGGCAGCCAGCCTGCCTGTCTGTCCCCCAAAGACAAAGCAAATTATCGCACGAATGGTGAACTCCTCAACTGGCGCGTGCAAGCACAGACCACCACCACCACCACGTGGACGTCTCATCGCACGTATGCCTGATGCCTACCCTACCTTTCCAGAGGTCAAACCCGGACGGCATGCTATAGAGAAGTTGAATGCAATTGGTACGTGCGCCACTCTCCCTCCCCTTTTTTCCTGTGGCCATGGTGTGTCCGTGGAATCCCCTCCCGACCGACCCAGCTCCGCCCAGATCGCGAGCACTCGCACTCCACCCAGTTCCTTTTCGTTCGGGTGAACATCTGGTTTAAGCGAACCGTGATGTGCCTGGGCACCTGATTCAGACGAACCGTGATGTGCCTGGGTGCCTGGTTCAGACGAACCGTAATGTGCCTGGGCACCTAATGCAGATGAATCGATCACATGTGAAGCGTAATCGACGTATCGGTTCCGATGCTGGGAGCCAACACTGATGAAACACGCTGATTAATTTCCTCTCCAAGAGAATGTCAGCTCCCCAGCAACTCACTTGTGTGTGGGGGGGGGGGCGTGTGCGCGTGCGTGCGTGCGTGTGGGCGTGTGCGCGCGTGCGTGCGTGCGTGTGGGTGCGTGCGTTCGTGCGTGTGGGTGCGTGCGTGCGTGTGGGTGCGCGTGTGCGTATGGGTACGTGCGTGTGGGTGCGTGCGTGCGTACGTGCGTGTGGGTGCGTGCGTGCGTGCGTGCGTGTGGGTGCGTGCGTGCGTGTGGGTGCGTGCGTGCGTGCGTGTGGGTGCGTGCATGCGTGTGTGGGTGCGTGCGTGCGTGCGTGCGTGCGTGTGTGTGCGTGCGTGTGTGTGGGTGCGTGCGTGCGTGCGTGCGTGCGTGTGAGTGCGTGCGGGTGTGCGCGTGTGGGTGTGTCGGTGTGGGTGTGGGTGTGGGTGTGTGGGTGTGTGTGTGTGTAACAAACATATGATTGGCAATTAACCGTCGCAGTGCGTGCAGGGGCGTGAGCGTAAGATTGGCAATTACGCTCGCAGCGTAACTTACTGATTGTCGTAACTTCTATTTGAGGTTGTCACCCTGGTTTTCTGCTTAGGTAGCTCCTGAGCTGCTCACGTTATTGCTTTCAAATTTGGCATGCCTTTCTTCACTTATTGTCCCCACATGCGTTCTAGGTTGGATACCCTGGTCGTGAACATACCTAGGTCGGTCTGGTCACGACCACGTCTCAATACGGTTTTAGATGTACCTTGAAACATTTTCCATCAACAAACCACACAAGATTCAGTCAAAAGTGAAACATGGGTGCATGCACAAATCAGGAATGAAAAATGCAAAAATAGAAAATGTGACTTGGTCAGGACCCTATAGTTCAAATGAAGGGTTAGGCTAGAAAACAAATGTTTCCTTCCTCATATCTCTCACAATGAGCAATGTTTTATCAATCAAACCCAAAATACTTGCAGTGGCTAATTATGTACTCTAAAGGCATGCCACGTATCAAGTCATCAGGGCAGGTCACTGAAATATAACCCGATACGTCTGGAAGGTTCATGTATTCCGAACGACCCACATTCTAAAATCGCACGTTCAGCCAGCCATGTGCCGCCAGAAGTCGGATTTGGAAAAATGACGCGTGAAAAAAAATCGACTGAAAATGTCAGAAATGTTTCTGTCAGGCACGCGAACAACGCCCAAGCATACTTTCGCATGATTAGCTTCCCCGGAAGAAATTTTTGATCCGTCAATTTTCAATGCGCTAAAGCCGCTTAAAAATAATAAGCCGTGAAAAAGATAGTTTTTGTACTATCACCTGAGCAGTCAGAAGCCAGATTTGGAAAAATTAACACGTGAGAAAATGTATCCTGACAATGTTAAAGATGCTTCTTTCAGGCACGCGGACAACGGCCATGCATGCTTTCCCATGATCAGATTATCTGGAACAAATGTTCAGTTCCGTATATTTATATGTCAGAAAAATGCCACTTTAAAAGAAAATAGCAGTGAAAAAAAATTGCACTGGCAATGAATAATACGCCCCTGGCTGACATTATATACATGCGCATGATCAGCTTAACTGGAACAAATCTAGAAGACTCACAAGTTCAGACTGGCATGCTTAATGTGCTGCCAGGAGCCACGTTTATAAAAAGTAACCGGTGATAAAACTTAGACAACCTTCGAAATATCAAACATGCATCTTGCAGACCTGTGAACATCGTCATTTTATGCATTTGCATAATCAGCTTGACCGTAGAAAAAAGATTCATCAACTGTTGGCGTGAGAATGCCGCCTGTACAGCAAAATGGAAGTGCAAAATAGGCCCCACGCAGAATATCCCATGGCTGCCAGAAATCTCCGATATTTTAGGTTTTCCTATTATCACCTTAACAAAACCGCGCGTTCGGTCAGGCGTGTTATATGTACCGACGGAAAACAGTGTTGAAAAAAAATAACGAGGGAAAAAAATTCGACTGCAAATGTAAAAGATGCTTCTGTTAGGAACGCGGAAGTCTAGGAACGTATTGCATTTTCAGCATCCCCTGAACAAATATTCTGATCCGTCAATTTTTCGACCCGATGAAACCGGTTAAAAAAAAATATTAGCCGTGGAAAAAATGTGCTTGCCATGAAGAATAGGCCTCTGGCTGCAATAAATCTTCAGTTTTTACGTTTTCGTTTAATCACCATTACCGACTCGCACGTTTAAAATCGATTGTTCCACGTGCCGCCAGACACCACATTTCTGAAAAATAAGGAGTGAAAAAAGTTTGACACAAAATTGTCATAGCTGCTTCTCGCAGACTCGCGTACATCGTCGTTTATGCCTTCCCATGACCTTCCAGAGGAGAAATCTTCAGGATCGTGTATTTTTGTACCCGAAAGACCGCTTAAAAATAGGGATGAAACAAGAGTAGTTGCCGTGCAAAACAGGCTCCTAGCGGCAACCAATCTTCGATATTTTAGGTTTTCCTATTATCACCATAACCAAACCCCACATTCAGACTATCGTGTTCTATGTGCCGCCAGAGGCCACATTTGGGAAAAAATAATGAGTTAAAAATGTTTGCCACAAAGTATCAAAGACGCGTCTTGCAGACCTACGAACGTCGTCTTTTCGCATGATTAGCTTGACAGGAAAAAAGTTCAGATTCGTCGATTTTTGGGCCGCAAATGGCCGCTTTTGGAACAAAGCAGGAAGCAAAATTGTACTTGCCACGTAGAATAGGCCCCCAGCTGCAAGACATTTGCGATATGTTATGTTTTTTTATATTTATTTGAATAATTTGAATTGCACGTTCAGCCTCGAATAATCCATGTGCCGTCAGAAGCCAGATTCGAAAAAATAACGCGTGAAAAAATTTCGACTGGAAATGTCAAAGATGTTTCTGTCAGGCACACGAACAACGCCCAAGCAGGTTTTCGCATGATCAGCTTCCCAGGAACAAATATTCTGATCCGTCAATGTATCAACCCGATGAAGCCTCTTTAAAAATAATTACCCTCGAAAAATTATTTCACTTGCCAGGAAGAATACGCCTCTGGCTGCAAGAAATCTTCAATCTTTTAGTATTCGTTTAATCACCATAGCTGAACGGCACGTTAAAAATCGATTGTTTCATGTGACGCCAGATGCCACGCCTGTGAAAAATACCGAGTGAAAAACCGGCTGAAGATGAAAAAGTTGCTTCTGTCAGGAACGCGAACAGCGTCCTGGCACGTATAACATTATCTGCATCCCCGAAACAAATATTCCGATCAGTCAATTTTTCAAGCCGATGAAGCAGCTTTAAAAATAATTAACCGTGGAAAAAATAATATTGCACATGCCAGGTAGAATCGTCCCCTGGCTGCAAGAAATCTTAATTCTTTTAGGTTTCCGTTTAATCACCTTAACTGAACCGCACGTTCAAAATGAATTGTTCCATGTGGCGCCATATGCCACATTTGTGAAAAGTAGCGCGTGCAAAAAAAATCGACTACAAATGTCATAGCTGCTTCTCGCAGACTCTCGTACATCGTCATTTATGCCTTCTCATGACCTTCTAGAGAAGAAATTCTCAGAATCGTGCATCTTTGTAAGAGCCGCTTTGAAAAACAATTAGGAGTGAAACAATAGTACTTGTGCAAAACAGGCACCTGACGGCAAGCAATTTTCGATATTTTGGGTTTTCCTGTTATCACCTTAACCATCCCACACGTTCGGACTATTGTGTTCTATGTGCCACCAGAGGCCACATTAGGAAAATATAAGGAGTGAACAATTTTAGACGCAAAGTATCAAAGACTCGTCTTGCAGGTCTGCGAACATCGTCACTTTATGTCTTCGGATGACCAGCTTGACCGGAAAAAATAAGACTCGTCGATTGTTGGGCTAGAAAATGCCGCTTCTAGAACAAAATATCAGCACAAATATTGTACTTGCCATGCTGAATGGGTCCCCAACTGCAAGAAATCTGCCATATCTTAGTTTTCTTACAATCACTTTAACCGACCCGCACGTTCAGCCTGCCGCCAGATTTCCCGGCCAGAAGCCCAGATCCATGTGCCGCCAGAAGCCAGATTTATAAAAAAAATATCGCGTGAAAAAAAATTATATCGAAAATGTCGAAGATGCTTCTGTCAGGCACGCGAACATAACCCAAGCGTGTTTTCGCATTACCAGCTTCCCAGTAACAAACATTCTGATCCGTCAATTTTTCAACTCGATGAAGCAGCTTTTACAAATATCCAGCCGTGCAAAAAATTGTACTTGCCACGCAGAATAGGCTGCAAAAATCGTACATCCTAAATTCACTACCACATTGTGCTTCTGCCGCACCGGGAGGGTTAACATGTATTCTCTGGGCACTTCCCCTCTCTAAACGCTTGGAAATCGCATAACTAGCACACGCATTTCCATTTTTCCGTATTGATTGCACGGATGTCGTATGTGCCTGCGATAGCAAAATAACATGGTAGTCGCAGAAAGCGCGAGTTATTGGTGATTGCATTGCAGCCAAAGACCACTTACGGCTGGAGTCCTCAGCAGAGCCATTGCGCCGATCGGTCCCCAGGGACAGAATCGGCAGCACAGCTCGGCTATACTGGGTGGGGCAACGGGCAAATCGTAGTCCCCAGGCACCTACTTGGTGCCATCGGTGCCACAGTTTGATATGCTAGAGAAGCAGTGGCGGATCCAAGGGTGTGTTGATGTATGAATGTTTACTCGCGTCTGCTCCCACTATTGACCCCAAATTTACCCTTTCTTTGTAAATATCTGTTAGTTATACCCAGACTGTCCATAATAGACCCTGTACGTGGAGGGCATGTGTCATGGAATGAATAATTAGGTAAATATCTAACGCTATTTTACGCTGAAAGACATGTCATTCCAATAAACATTTCATTCCAATTGGCACCCGTCATTAGTGTTCTTTTTTCGCTAGGTTAATTTGATCTGCATCTTACTTCGTTTGTGGCCAGGACTACCATGGCCATTTTAGCTGCGATATATTCATATTAAATATGTTCTTACACATGGAGTAGATATAATGAAAGGTGAACTAACATAATATGCTCTATTGCAAGGGCCAATTTTCGAATAGTTGAGCCTCAGACAACATTATTGAGACGACACTCAATCTGGAAGGGTGCTCAATTGGTCTTTCAGAGCACCAAAAAATCGCACCGGAAGACCGAAGAATCGCACCGGGACCAAAACATATCCCACAAGGACCTCTAACAAATAGAACTCGATGTCTAAGAAGGTCACACCGAGACTCGATCGAATCGATCCCAGCACCGGAAAACTAAGAACAGGCCCGGGAAAAAAATTACCCGGAGGGCTTTTTTACTCCGAAAGGTGCCATAGGTTGAAAAAGAAACTCCACCAGTGGCCGCAGTGGCATATCAAAGTGGGAAAATTCCCCTCTATCCTGAGAGGGAGAGGGCTCCCAATAATCGTGCCGGGCTCTAAAAGTCGCGCTGGGGCCACCAAAATTCGTGTCGGTCCACCAGAATTCGCGCAGGGGGCTCGAAATAAATACGGCGGCTGCCCAAAAAACTCGCTCCGAGGCCCGAAAATTTGCAACAGGAACCGTACAAATCGTGTTGGGGCCACAGCTAAGCATAACTCGCCCCGCAAACTCGAACCGGGCCCGCCAAATATCGCGCTCGGGACCCACAATTCCCATCGGTAGTCCCAAAAATTTGGTCTGTGCATAAAAATTCACGTCGAGGCTCCCAAAAATTGGCGTCTAGGGCCACACGTAAGCACAGTGTGACCAAAAATATCGGATCGGTATCGGAAAAAAATCAACCTGGAGCCGTCTAGAATAAGGAGGGATTCCAAAAAATAAATGTCCTGATCAGGAAAATGGCTCTGGAGCACCGAATATATCACCAGATGCCTTCACAAATCGCGTACGGCCCCGAAAACATACCGGAGCTCGAAACATTGAGGTGGGATACAACAACATGGCACCAGGGGCTCGAAAAATCAGGCCGGGATTCGGACTTTTAAAAAAATCAGAAAAGATCTATAAAAATCGCGTTGAGCCCCGGAAACTGGCGTTGGGTCTCCGGAACCACGCGCCTGGGCGCGATAAGTCGCGCTGTGGTCCAGAAACATAGCTCCGAAGCCCAAAAATCGTACTGGGGACCCACAAATGTGCGTCAGAAGCCCCAAATAAACACAGCGGGACCCTAAGAGCACAACGGGGGCCGAGAATGCAACTGGCCCTCCAAAGCGCACAGAGTCTCCCAAAAAGCGACAGTAACTTAACACATGCGTTGCAGCCATAAATTTACAAACCGGGAGCTCTAAAAGAATACACTGGAAGCTCTTAAGGCACACAGGGGCCATGAGACCACACAGGGGCATGACAAAGAAACTGGGGCCGTAAAAAGCAACATGGTCCCAAAACGAACAAAAAGACCGGGCGCATAACACATCGGGAGCTTCGAAAACGCCCTGACACGTTAAAAAAGATCCTCGGTGCACAAAAAAAGCAACAAAACCCTAAAACGAGCAGCGGTTTCGAAAATGTGTTAGGCCACTAACAAAATTTGATTGGAGCCCTAAGACACATCCAAAAAGGAACACTGAAGGAGGACCACGGTTCGGTAGCCAATCTGGGAGCACAGCAGCAAAGATATGAGGTGCATCAAAGCTCAGCGGTATCCGCATTTCTTAACTACCAGAAAATATAGGAAGTAAGGAACAAATGATTGAATTTAATTAATCGAATTTTCGCAGCGAACGCCCATACGAAGCGTTCCATCACGTCAAATAGTAAGTCCATCATGTGGCAGCAATTGGTTGTTGGTTTTACGACACGTCGACCGTTGAGTCATGTAGCGTCGCCAATCTCTCACGCC
Organism: Ashinkailepas kermadecensis; assembly: GCA_034440615.1. Classification (NCBI taxonomy): domain Eukaryota; kingdom Metazoa; phylum Arthropoda; class Thecostraca; family Neolepadidae; genus Ashinkailepas; species Ashinkailepas kermadecensis. The sequence goes on along the minus strand of JAOTOM010004389.1, from coordinate 226,336 downwards.
GATTGGTCGCGGGCGAAGAGTAGCGACAGGTGAGACTCGAACCCACAACCTTTCGATTGTGAGACGAGCATCTTACCCCTAGACCACTCGTCCCCATGTGGCAGCAATTAGCAACACGTAGAAGGCCTAGCAGAAACCGTAACATCGCAGGATGTGTGGCAAATGCGCCGAATGCGCAAGATGGGTATGCACATGCACGGACGTTGGCGTCGTGGTGACCGGACGCTATGAACTGGAATGCCTGAAATTGGGAAATTGTACATTTTAAAGTGATTTTTAAAGTGATGTATATGTGTAATTTCAGCAGTGTGAGGTGACTTATCAAGGGATACCAAGAGAAAACCTTAGAACAGGGTGGGGGAGTTAGGGTTGAAATCCGACGAATCAGAAACGATAGTGGTAGATTAGGTCCCTCCAAAGGACAATTCAGTTGGTTACTAACTATTTTATTTCAAAAGCGGTCGAAAGCTTTGACAAAATGGCGGTCGAAATCCAAGGACGTTTTTAAGGCGGGGGCGTAGGTGGGCCCCCTCCAAATCCGTTTATCCCCTCCCCTTGACGCAAATATAGATCCTCAATAATTTTCAGAAACATACGCCCATGGGGCAAAGCCAGCATTGAGGGGGAAAAATTGCCCTCACAAGCATACCAAACAACACCTATGTCCCATATAAAATGGAAGGAATGATGTTTTTCAATGCATTTTCTTCATGCAAATTTCTTCTGTTATTACAGCCTGCCTGATTAGAGCTTCCCAGCTTCCATACCTTCTCAACGTCATGTACAAAACGGTACAGCACAGCGAAAACCATGGGCGTAACGGCGTGGAATTTGAAGGTTTTGCATTATGTATGCATTGCTATTGTTGCATTGTTGCATTGTCATTTATGCATTGCTGTTCAATGCTTGTTCTTGCCGTGAATTTATTCGCTGAGGATTTGTTATTTCAGCTTGTGTGACAGGTGCCTCGCAGCCAGCACCAAATGTTATAAAAATAAATAAATTCCTAAGATGGCGATCAGAGAACCAATTCAATCCACCTCTCGTTGTCACCTTCGCGAAATTGTCGTCCAAGGACTGAGAAATGGTCGTTTATGCTTGCTTATGACATCAAGCTGGTGGGAATGACTAACAGTAGTGATGAATCTAGCTATATTCAGTTAGATTTGGAGGACATAAAAGTCGGTTGACCAATGGGAGATATCTTTAAGATATGCTTAGGACCAGCCCCGCCAGCTCGCTGTAATCTAGAGGCCAGCGGGAAGATTTTTCTGGTCGAGAAAACATTAGACATTGGTTTGTATTGGCACTTAGGTATTTATCCACATATTACTTATTTATACCCTGGTATGGCTCAGGTTTCAGCGAAAAATGATTATTGCCATTTCGTTTTGAGTAAATGATGCACCATGTCAAGAACAAACAAGACATCAATATGAAATCATGTTTCCCATTCCCCAACCATACTAAAGGTTTACAAACAATAGGAGGCCCTAACACAATGGAGGCCCCCTTTCGGGAGCAGGAGGCCCCCTTTCAACCTTGCCCCCCCCCCCCCCTGGAAGAATTTCGTGGCGACGCACTGCGTGCATCATGTTCCTTTTGTACATGTTAAGTAATCGAAACCTGCAGAATGTGGTGCTGCAGTAGTTGCAGCTATAGTATCAAATCTGGCTCCTGAAAAGGGTGGATAATGTGATACTGCAGTGGTTGCTGCTACAGCTCCAAATGTGACCCCTGTAATGAATGGATAATGGCACCAAACATGGCCTGCAATGGCTGGCGGGGCAATGGGTGCAATGGGTGGCCACCAAATGTGGCCCCTGAAATGCCAAATTTACATTTACTTTCAATAGCACAATATGTCACAGCAACTTTTTGGCCTGGCATCACCGACTTTACCGTTTCCAACTGCATGCTTGCTCATAATCTTCCACCTATGCTCATATACACGAAGGATAACGTGGGAAACCTTTTCTTTAGATTCCTTTCGAAGGACGTTTCACCGGTTGTACCCGTGACCTCCGTTGTGTCTCACGTATCATCGATTGCACCTATCACACTCGCTGGGCTACATCCACCGCTGGTTGCGCCCGTTACTTTCGCTGGGTCACACCTACCACCAGCTGCACCCGTGACCTTCACTGGGTCACACCTACCACCAGCTGCACCCGTGACCTTCACTGGGTCACACCTACCACCAGCTGCACCCGTGACCTTCACTGGGTCACACCTACCACCAGCTGCACCCGTGACCTTCACTGGGTCACACCTACCACCAGCTGCACCCGTGACCTTCGCTGGGTCACACCTGCCACCAGCTGCTCCCGTGCTGCTCACACAATGCCGGCTGCCTCCTCGGCAAACTGGACTAGAGGCAAGGGTCTCGTCAAAACAATCAGATCGTTGCAGTACATTAAAACAAATATAAAATTGTCGGTCATTAATCATACAAGCGTATCTTCGAAAATAAATGGTCTATATGCTTAAGGGGACCAAGATCATTTTTAAATGGTTTCTTAACCTGCATCTCCAATAGGGGCCAGGACCAGGGGGCCCGGCATGGTTCCGACACCTGCAACTTCCGGAGGTCATGCCGAGGGCTAAATGGGGTGCAATTATGTTGTAATTTCGATCATTAACAGCATACAGGACGATTGAGATCACACAGAAAAAATATGTGTCAAGTATTGAGAACAGTTTTACGAGAGCTATGAAAAGGTAGCATGAGGAAAGTAAAGTAAGTGTTATGGGAAGCTCATTTATTGCTCATGAATGATATGGTCAGATAGATACCTTATAAATGATATGGTCAGATAGATACCTTATAAATGATATGGTCAGGTAGATACCTTATGAATGATACGGTCAGATAGATACCTTATAAATGATATGGTCAGATAGATACCTTATAAATGATATGGTCAGGTAGATACCTTGCCGCTATCTCCCTCCGTTGCAATATTTAAATTGGTAACTCTTTTGGAGAAATGTCACCATTACTGAGGATTTGCAATATTATTTGTGAACCTCTGTAACTCTGACAGCTAGCGACACATATTAACTGTCAGTGTTCTACGTCCTGTAAAAAGGCAGGAGCCCTCATTATACCTGCGTCGACTCCGGGAGGAATTTAGTCCATGTTGTGAAGTGGCATTCGTTCAGCTTTACCGTCTTTGTCATAGTCAAGTCATCCATTTCAATATCCCGTATTTTGTTCTACTGGAAGGTGGCATACGCTAGGTGGGTGTAAAGTGAGCATATTCTCCCCACAAAGGCATGTGGCGTTACCAGGACGTCAATATTTGGTTGGTTCTAACATTGCATACATCAAAGTAATGACATTGTACAGATGCATGCAAATGCAACATCTTGCTGATTCTGCCTAAACGTTATGGTTTCAGAAATCGTAAGTCGTGCACCTTTTGTTGGCACCATGATCATGTTTTTTTAAGTGGAATTGAACCCTATGTATTTGATTCTTAGCGTGTATTTCCTTTGTTGTATTTGATGCCTCCGATTTTTTTCGTCGTATGGCCTGTTGTAAAGTGCATAAAATATATTAACTAGGCGGATTAAAATCACAGCAATCCATTACAAGAATATACTTACCTTTCCTATAGAGATATTCCCTGTGACATGTCCGCACTTCCCAGTCTGGGTAATGCTATACGCTAACTTAACACGCGCACTGGAGGGGGGGGGGGGGCGAAATCCGCCCACCCCTCCGGTTTTTCGCAAATAACTGCAGATTTTACCGGTCGATATACGCGATTTTCTGCGTACCTACTTAGAAATGAACGGCACGTCGTTTAAAGCAAGAAAAATGGAAATCTGCTGAAAATTTGTCAAGTTAGGGGCCGCTAAATTAAAAAAAAAATTCCAGCGCCAGACCACAAAAATCGGCGCTGATGCGCTTCCCGTATACTCGCAAAAGGGAAGTGTTCTTGGCAACACTAGCGACTTGTTTGATGCATATTGATATGCTATATAGTTTCAAGGTCATGTTAGGTCACCGAGGTCAAGTCAGGTCAAGTTCACGACAGGTTAATGGAACCAAACATGATCAACTGGAATGTTGTCATAAATGCACTACTGTTTGTCATTTGTACTGTTTGTCATTACGTTTCCATACTTTATTCATGTACTTCACTCCTTTCTTCACGAAGCCGATTGCTCCGAGCTGCCCGACGGAGCAGTCGGGCGGGCGTCCCGGTTCCGGTAACTGGAACAGGTAACTGACCTGATAAAGTGGTGCTATATAGGTGACCTGAGGTCAAATGTTGGGTCTAGCATCTGCATTGCATCATTAGTAATGTCCGAAACATCATTGATGCCCATTTTTGGGCATTTAAACACAATCACAGCGATCCATAACGATGACAAGCCAAGCCACGCAAAACTAGAAAATGTTGCAAATTTGACCTCATTTGACCTTGAAGATATTGACCTAAGATCATGAAATTTGCACACAATAGAGTTCACTACAGTACCCATCCACCCTGCGAATTTCGTTCCTCTAGCTTTACTAGGAGCCGAGATCTTAGGGGGTGGCGGAATCCGCCCCCCCCCCAGTGCGCATAATTGTCAGAGGTCCTCCAGGGCGCGTGTTAACACGCGCCCTGGAGGGCCTCTGAAAATTACGCGGGAAAATACTGAAAAAGGTAGCCACAGCGATCACTAGGTCCACACTCTCAATGCGCGTAGCCTGGAAAAGCGGCAATACACTTTCGGAAACCATGACTAAATCTGCCCTCGACTCTCTACCATGCCCTGCAGGCACTAGAGCGTGCCAATGCTGTCTGGCCGGTCTTAAAGATAGATGCCACACCAAAAATTTGGTATACAAAATTACGTGCGAGCTTTGCACCTTAGGGACAGCACCCATAACCTATATTGGGGAAACCACACGCATGGTTAGGGACATATACATGGAACACATCAGAGGCGCAAAGAACAAAACGAAAAACACCCCTTTTGGAGAGCATTTCGCCACAAATCACCCAGAAAGCAACATCACTCCAACAACGCTCAGCATCACAATCTTGCGGACTTGTAAAAACTTGGCAGAACTCAAAGTTGTAGAAACCATTGAAATCAGGAACAAAAATTATCCCCTAAACACAATCGTAGCATCATGGACCCTTACAAAACCAGTTCCCTATACAGCATGACACTGTACAGACGTCACCTGCACTCGCCGACTTCACCATGCACGCACTCGCGTGTTCACTCACTCACTTACACACTCGTTCATCCACACACGCGAACACTTCGAGAGCATTGACGTATCACGGATATATGTGTATATAGAGATGCATAGGGTAGGTGTATACAGAGGGTGTCAGGGAAGCGACGAACATTTTGGCTCTGTTAGTGTCGCATCCCATGTAATTGTTACAATGCCCTTTGTTATGTTGGAATTTAAATACTTGTACTCAGATGATGATTTCGTCAATATTGGTAGACGGCTTAACATTCGCACGTCCGGCGGTCCGCGCAATCTTCGCCGGTCCGGGGGGGGGGCAGATGTCTGCCACCCCCATTAAGATCTCCAGAACTATGCTAGGTAGCGACAAACGGAAAACGGCGTTGGATAGCTGGTGACAAGCTCTATCGAAAGTATTTCGGTCAATTTTTCGCTCAGGTCAATATTTAGGTCACTGTGTCATCATAGGTCAATTTCGACCAGATCGGGTGGGACCCTCAGATATTGACACATATATCAGGACCTGTAACAGATGGAAGCAAACGGCGAATGCTATTCGACAGCCCTTGAAATGTGATATCGGCAATACGCTGTGTGATTTAAGGTCAGGTCAACTCCGAAACTATGACCTCAGGTCGAGGTTATGAGGTAGCCTAGGGAGGTCATGTAATGTATCAATCGACACGTCTTGGCGATACAAACACAATGGCGGTAATTTCAGCCTTCTAGCTCAATGCAGTGCGATATAATGCGCAGAAATGTGCTAGTGATCTCAGGTGACCTCAGATGACCCTGGTGAGGTCACTGAGCAAAAATGTCAGCGGTAACATTGAGAATAGCTTCCAACTACACGCCATAACCGTTGTGCGGTCATTCCGAGAGCAAATATGCAACCAGGAAACATTTGTATATTTTACCATAGGCCTATAATGGGGGAAGCCATGGCCGCGACCTGACCTCAGGTCAATGCTACGAAAAAAACGAGATATATATTATAGTCCCTGATGAGATCATGACGTTTTATAAGTTTAAAATCAATCGCCCAATTATTGTGGAAGTGATGCCACCTAGACTCCGAGGGATGTTGGGAAACTTCGCCTGACCTGGTGACCTGACTTGAGATGACCCAGGATCAAACATTTCTGAGGATATGCGGAAAAGACTAATGAGCAGCCATACGAGATTTGGCCTTGCTAACCCGATTAGTATGGCGGCAAATTAGGAAAACCGCAGGGGGGGGCAGATATCTGCCCCCCCCCCCCGGACGTGCGCGTGTTAATATATATAGTATCTGCTTAAAATCCTGTGCGTAATATGTCTCGGTATATTTATTCTGCCTCCGAAGAAGGGTCACGCCCGAAATATATTACACCGATTTTTTATCCTATTTTACTTAATATGTGCACTTGGTTACTTTGTATAATCATCTTCAAGTACCATATGACTTGGAATATTCCTCAAGACCAAACACGGTCCAAAAATAGGACCAACTTGGCACGCTAAGCGAAAATTAGGCTGCCAAAGAATGTGTGAGGAATGTTACAAATAGTTCACGATCCTTGCCCCGTTCCTGTCCTCTCGCACAAGACTCTTAATTTATTCAGACTGAACTCAAACGGACTCTGCTTCGCCTATCAAACACATATATATATATATATATATATATATATAATATATATATATATATATATATATATATATATATATATATATATATATATATATATATATATATTTCGGCTCCCTTCAGAAAATCTAGGCTGCACCTATGGTGTCTTGGCTTTAACGCATACGAGTTAGCGCATTAGCTCGACGACACACCTAACACCTCAAATACACATCTAGGGTGTATGCATAAGATCAATATCAACCAAGTACCATGTGACGTCAACTTCCGCTTTTGTCTGGTCATGGTACAGCATGTTATGTTCCATATCCAATACGATAGGTTCAAAGTTAACTTGATTTCGGCGTATCTGCAGCAGAAAGCCTTAAGATAATAGGGAATGCAAAGAGCTTTCATGTGCAATGCGCAAGGATCATTGCCAAATTCAAGAGGCAGTGATTCGCGCCATTACCAAGTTCGTATTAAATAAGTTCATCAACTAGTGACCTTGGGGAATGGGCAATGTACTTCAATCACTAGACATGGTGGATGGAAAATGTTCCTTTTAATTGCACCAGGCATGCTTACTGATCAAAAATTATTTCGTCTATTAGCCATTGCAATGATCTTGGCCCAACTGACTGCAAAGTTGGCCGGGCCAAAAGCTTAGCTTCGTGTGCGTTCTCATCACCCTCAAAATTCCCGAGTTCATCCCTTGCATTCCAAGTAATTACTTAAAGGAGTGTAATTAGATTTCACAGTAGCAATGAACAGGCAAATGGATGAGTGAAGGAGTTTAAAAAAAGGAAAATAACACAGTGAAAAGTATCACGGAAGCTTCTGAACGTAATTAGCAAAGATACAAGATTATTCTGGCTGGAAAATGTTGCAAGAGGGTTTCAGAATCCTATTAATTGCATGCCCAAAAGTTAGTGTGAGCAGTTTGGTATGGCCCTATCAACATTGCAAGAGGTTTGTTTCCTATTATGTTCCGCTGGACAACTATGAAACAATACAGAGCTGTTCGCACACCAAGTTGACAGTTCACAAAAGTTAATGCACTAAAAAACAATAAAAATTAATCAGCGTTTTCTAATGCATAGTAGCATGGGATCGAACGCAACGTCTGCAGCGGCATCCAACGCAATGCTTTGTCCCCCAGAACAGTTAATATTCATGTGAGGTCGTACCGAATTACAAGGTCAAACGCGGGGATCTCCTCGCCATTGCGAATGAGCTCGGGTCGTAGCACGTGTGTACTCATGGTGGCAGACAGTTCTGTGAAGTCCATAAATATGTTTCCTGTATTCGTCTTGGCTCTCGTTGCCGTGTGGCGCCGCGTTTAAACGCATTGATCCTGCGGTGGCAGCAGGTGCCGTTCCATCTCCCCGTTACTTTGTTGACACCACTGCCGAACGGAAAACAAACACGTCTGATGACAGTTGGAACGGCGAACGTCTGTCCAATCTGGTCTCTGGACGGCGGCTGTGCTACACATCGCATCACACGTGCGGTCCGGAAATCAGCGCACGAGATTCGCGCTGAAGAAAGTCAGTTGAGAAGGAGCATCACTGCGATCACACCTCGGGGAGCGATTCGGCCTCGAGCACTAGCCGTAATTTCCTCAGCTCTGCAACATTGGTATCGACCGCGCCTTCGGAGGTTACCGCGGCCTTCCTCACCGTTTGCAGGTGCGTGGAAGTGGATTTGGCTCGATGATTATCATTATTCAGGGAACACGGAGGGAGAGGAGAGAGAGGGGTCCCATTTCATGCTTTCACAAAAACTAATGTTTTTTTTTACCTTTCTGGATCAGGTGCTTGTTGATTAGATAACTGCTTGATCAGATAACTGCTTGTTCACAGTGAAGGAAAATTCGCTTTCGACGATACGCTAATGTAAAAGTGTGTTGAAAATCGTGGTCGATTTTTTAACAGCGATTTTGCCACCTTCCTAACGTGCAGTCATTCACGCCCTTCGGTAATGTAATTTAAATGCGCGCTGTAGGGTATTAGACCCGCCTTGAGGTCATGAGTGTGATTCAGCTCATAAATTAGTACATGTGTTCACACACACACACACACACACACACAACAAACACACACATACGTGTTTACCGTCACCACCGAGGACTATGTCTGGGCGGTCACTAACGAGGACACCCCTTTAGTTACCACCTGAGAAGCATCGATTTGTTCTCGGTGATAGGGCATGATCTGCTGAGTAAGATGGAGGGTCAATTTGGGAAGAAGCATCAAATTGTTGGTTCCCAGCGTGGATTGAATTACCGAGGACGTTGGCAAAACCGAGGACGGTGTGTGTCCATACATGTTTATCGTGAATACCGAGGACAATGTGTGTCCATGCATGTTTATCGTGATTTCCGAGGACAATGTGTGTCCACATACATGTTTATCGTGAATACCGAGGACAATGTGTGTCCATACATGTTCATCGTGTTCACCGAGGACCGTGGCCTGATGGTCACCAATGGCAACATCCTTTGAAATGTGAAAGCAGTACGTGTGCTATTGATCCTAATAAGTGTATCTGTGCGGTCTTATATGTCTGTGATAAGTCCTATTTCGAGTGCATCATGGATTCGTAGCCTAATGTTGAAAATCGTGAAGGGGATGGAGAGGGGAAATGAAAGCGAGGAAATTTACCCAATTGAAAAGCTGTTGGATCCTTGTCACAGTTGAGCGAAAATTGTGGGGTATTTACATCACTGGAGAAGACTTAGATATATCGCTCGTTTAGATATATCTATCGTTTAGATCACAAGTGTACCTTTTATCCGAAAAGCGCCCGAAAAACATCGGAGGACTAATTCCCATGTACGCAAGTTGCACTTTTCTCAGTCTCAATGTCCACGCTCTCCTCATGTGACTTTCAGAGAGGCATTCATTAATTGAGGCGTTGTCAGGATACCATCCTAGGTATGCCACCAGCCAAAACAGCCATCTGTCCCTGGAAAATGAAACGTGAAAAGCATATCCCCAGTTTTGTTTTCTTCATATGAGTAGAATGTGTGCTTTGCTCGATAAGGATTTGACTTCGATCTGTAGTACAAACGTCCTATTTTAGTGGGGGGGCGAGTGGTCTAGGGGTTAGTTGCTCGTACAATGAAAGTTGTGGGTCGAGTCGGTCTCGCGGACAATCGCGAACGACCCTAGGGATAGTCGTACAGTTGTTTGGGCATTTTTAGTAGGATATGCAGGCATGTAATTACGCCTGGCGTGGGATGTGCTGGTCCTCGCCCCGCGGCCATTCCCGGCTAATGTCAGTGACCTCTCCTATTTTTATATCCACTTCAATAACATATAGACAAGACTTAGTTGAGCTGATTGTGCTGTGGGAAGTAACGGTTCAAGATTCACGATGCTAAGTGTGGAGGAAACTATGTCAATGCATTTCAAAGTAAAAGATCTCCCAAACACAGAAATATCGTGAAGGGACCAGCTACTTGCGGTTCCATTTTAACTGGCTATAACAAACTATTCAGAAATAATTTATCGTTACATCCTGCCGGCAAGCTGAGCGAATTTAGGCACACTGGACCAAGGACGTCGCCACCGGGGGGATGCAGCGACGGCAGTTTCCCCATGCCCTGTGGAAGACGGCGTTTTCCCCCTGACATCTGATGAGGCACCGTCCCGGAAACGCACAGAAAAGTTGAAGTGCTCTCTAGATGAAAGGCTTCACACTGAGGATCGCCTTTATCCAGACAATTAATAATATATTTAAAAAATCAGAGCTCGTTTTCTGTAGGAAGTCCCACAAAGCTCCAGAAATGGGACAGGAAAGGAAGAAGAGATGGGAAACAATGACCCTGGGAAAGAGAGAGCAGGAGTCCATCAGGACGTACGCGGTGACCCTTCAGGTAGGTAGTAGTCCGAAACACGGAGGAGTCCCAAAGACGAGAGAGGAGGCATTTCATTTGGAAACGGAGGTCCCAAGGATAAAAAGTCCAACGGCCTAAAGAGGGTCCTGAAGACGGTCTCGGAGGCCCGCCTGAACAGAAGAGAATGCCTCGAAAACTGGCAAGGAGGCCAAAAGAATTAGAGAAGGCCCCTGAGACAGAGAAGTAGCCAGTGCGATAGGAGATGGAGTTCCAAGATCCAAGACCCAAGACGGGTAGCAACGACACAGCCAAGATTTTCTTAAACTGGACGGGCCAAAATTTTACTATCAAGAAATGTAGACTGATTTGGGCGCGCGAAGGCGCCGAAAATTTTTGGTTTTGCATGGTGAAAATCTAAAATTGTCTTGCTTAATCTAGTGTATTTTTGTTTACTAAGGGACCGGGGTCAAGCCTCCGTCCCCTTGGTTGCGCCTCTGACGAGTAGAGCTTGTCCATAATAAATCTGGTCTTCGAGGCGTGGGGGAGGCCTCTAATATAGAGAAGACTCCTGGTTTATGTGAAGAAGCCCACAATAGTGCAACTGGCCCCCAGAACGTAGGGGAGGCCCAGCATATTAGGGAGGACCATGGAATATGGAGACGGCCCCACAACGCGCAAGGACACATCTAAAACGAGAAATAAGACTCCAGGAATTGAGACGAGTCCCTCGGAAACATGAAAGAGGCCCCTAATTTGCTAGAGAAAGCAACTGGAAGATAAGAGGCGATCACATTGCGCAAGATGTGATGCTCGCCTATGCTCGCCTATGCCTATGCTCGCCTATGCTCGCCACCAAGGCGAGCATAGAGCCACCCAGCTTAGACTAGGAGGCTCCTGAGGTGTGGCAGGACGTCCATAATTTGGAAGGAGATGCCCCGAGATAGGAAAGGAGGCCATATAGTTGAAGAGGAGACCCAATACTGGCATGGAAACCCCCCACATGATTTGGGAAAATGCCACTGAGATTCCACTGAAAGAAAGCCCTTAAATTAAGAGAATGCCCCAAGAGGAGAAAAGGAGCTCCCAAGCGTGCTTGAGCTTCACTTTGGAAGAGAAGGCGGGAGAATGGAAAGGAGGCCGCCCCGGATGAAAGGAGGCCCCAAAGACGAGATAAGAGGGCAATAAGATAGGAGCGATGGCTCCCGGATGCGACAAGCGGCCCACAAAATGGATAAAAAAAACTCCTCCTAGGAAATAAAAAGGCCTCTGAAGCAGGACAGAAGGCTGCAAATTTTAAAACCTACGGTTTTTGGAAAAAAAAGTAATTTATCAGTACTCCATCAAGGTTGGAAAAGAGGCCCCAAGGATAGAGGCCGTGGCCTCTCGAAGGGAAACTGAGACCCAGGAGGAGCCTCAAAGACGGGCAAGCAATCCCCCAAGATAGAAAAGGCCCAAAGACAGGTAAGGAGGCCCCATGCACTGAGGAGGATTACAAGACGTGAGAGGAAGCCAGTAGGATTGGAGATGATGTCCCCCAAGGCACAAGGGGGAAGCTCCCAAGATGGGTAAGAAACATCTGGGTTAGAAGACGAAGCCCTGCGACGTGACAGAAGACCCCTAATTTAGCAGGGGAGGACCACGCAATAGGGGAGACTCTCGGTGTGGAAGACACCTAAGGGACACCTAAGACGCCTAAGACGGGAGAAGAGAACCATGGAATATGAAACCGGCCGCCGGGTTGCATGAGGGAGACACTCAATTTGGTAAAGAGTCCCCAAGACTCCTTACCAAAATCCCAATATTCATCATCACATGACGTCATTCAGGACTTCATGGGACTCCACGGTCAGGTTGGGATAAGTCCAAGCTGCAACCTTTAGCAAGAATAAGGTCCGTGGCGTAGCCAATGGAGGGAGTAATGGGGACATCGCCTGGAGCTTGCGTAGGCCCCAGGATTTGTTGCACAGTACGGCGTCATCGGTTGCAGCCGCCCTCTGACGTTAGCCAGGAGGGCAAACGTATCCTCCTCCAATCACATTCTGGCATTTGAAAAAGACCATATGATGCTCCATGTAACCCATGTTAAAACATCCCACCAAATCCACTACAGGACCCCTCAATCACGCAAGATACTCCATCTGACCCATTTGGAGACCCTTAGCCGTCTATAGGACGCCAATTTTGGTTGATAGAAGGCCTCACCAGACCAAATGGAGGCCCCATAATAGACACGGGATGCCCGTTGTCCATAGAAGGCCCTAGTTGACGGACACGAGGCCCCATCATACCAAGAAGAGGCCCAAACCAGACCAAGAAGGGGCCGCATCAAAAACACAGGAAGCCCCAGATGTCCAGCAGGAGGTTAGATGACCAACAGCCTGTCGCTACCAGACTAAGAGAAAGTACCATCAGACCAAGACGAAAGCCCCGCCAGATCAAGACAAGGCCTAAAAAGGCCAAGGAATACTTTACCAGTCCAATAGGCCTCCATCAGAAGCACAGTAGGTCCCCGATGGTCAACAGAAGACCCTGCTTAACGATAGGAGGCCCAACCAGACACATAGGAACCCCATCAGGGGTTCCTATGTGTCTGGTTCCTATATATCAGGCACCGTTCGTCGATAGGCTACACCATACGATCTGCAGGAGGCCCCATCAGACGAAAAGGACGTCCATTAATAGCACTGAAGGTCACAGGTTGTCAACAGGAGCTCCTGTTGATGGCTAGGAGGCCCAGATAATAGACCTCATAGATAATAACAGACCTAATAAGAACCCCAGTGATCCAACCGGGTTAAGCCAGTAAAGGGAAAATACTACAAGGGTGGACAAAATATTATCAGTGCCCCAACCAATACCACATTTTAAATTCCAAAGAAACTATCCATCAACATCCTATACACCTACCAATACTTATATAGCCCTGTTCACTCAGTCCCGCATAACACACGCGTGGATCAAGTCCTCCATCAAAAGTTTTCAGCTCCATGCATGGCTGCTTAAAGGTGCCATGCACACCTAATAGCGCGAATGTCATCCCATCTACCACTAATTATAATTACAAAAACAAGATTTTCCAATCTAACGCATTTCTCCACAATATTTTAGGTACATTCAATGAGGGACTCCCAACAACATCAGCAATCAGCCTATTCCAATGATCAACCATCCTTTGACGGAAAAACCTGAAAATCTCCTGTACTTGAGTGAGTACATATCTAATGCCGTAAGCCTTTCTCCATATCTCTATATTCGCACCTGAACAAATTGTCAAGTCTTGCTGCATAGCATGTGGGATTCCATTGGTTCGGTGGCCCTCTGATCAGATGTGTTCCACTCCTTCAGGGGGAAGTCCTGGTTATGCCACTGAATGAGCTCATAACTTGTGTATAGTTAGCGAGCATTTATAAGGCAAATGATAAAAGCGGATGTTGTGTGGAGATTGCTATCTTTTCTCACAAATGTTTCACATTTATCCGTACATTTTGATCCGCTACCAACACAGAATCTCTTGCAGTGAAGGAGGTTAGTTGCAGTCGAGGGTTCTGCCATAGGGGAGGGGAGGAAGTTGGACACCCGTTCAACCCACTTCTCGGAGTGAGTGAAACACAATGTATATCGTCCCACACACCTTTGCGGAGGTGGCCCATGAGCTTTCGACATATGGGCCCATCATCGCTACGTGCCCACGGCGTGGAAGGGCCGTGTTTTCACATATTTCTGATTGCGGGCCAAAGCTGAAAACCTAGAGGCAGTCCAATGCGCTTCCTGACTCAGTCACCGCGGGGGGAGAGGCGGGGGACGTTTCCCCTTGCCGTGAGGAGGGTGGGAAGGGTGTCGCTCCCCTGACCTTTAAGGAGGCCCCTGCTCGGGAATACAAAGCACATTTGAAGTGTGGTCTTCATGAGACGGCTTCACACTGAAAATCACTAGAAATCAGGAACATATAATGTAAGCCATAGCTAATGTTCATAACTATCTCCACAAAGATCCCATATACTTTTGTTCAAGGCCATTGCTTTGGGGATCCTTGTATTTTGTCATAATGTGAAGGATGCTACCGCGTTCATTGGTGGAATATTGCATGTACTTCAGGGATGCACGGCTATTGCTTGCAAGAGGCCCTGAAAACATTCAAGGGTGCTTTCTCATTTGGTTCTATGTTAGCACTTACCGGCCCAGGGTAAGTGCTCTCGAGGATACGAGAGCTACTCGTCTTGAGCCGAGTAGCCTCCTATCTCGACATTTCATTTAAGGTCGCGATTACTGACCTGATGTCCTGACAGGGACCTATTCGCCGGTAACACTCCACCCATAACACGACAAACAAGTTAAAGCCCACAGCGAAGCTCGTTTTGGTGTCGCAGTTGTCTCGGTAGTATATAAGTCAACTAGGACAGAGATACGCCTTGATGTGCATAGTTAATAAATATGTCAGCCATGTTTCAGGCTAGTTGCTCCATTACTCATTCGTGTTTACGGAAGTGAAGTATCGGGTTCAATGTAGGAAAAGCTGAGATGAGATGAAAGAGTATATTCAGAGCCTGGATGAAATGGATTCATGGCATCCACGTCAATTATACAAAGCTGGCTTTCGTACGACCACGCATGAACCGACATACTGGGCACAAAACAGGCACTTTGTTCTTCGACCCGGCACTGCGGTACCTACTATGCATCGAACATGCGTGATGCCCCCTGCGGTCACATCAACCATTAGTTTGCTATGATCTGATGGGTGCCTAACATCTGATGGGACAGGATTTCAGCTGTTTGTGACCCGAAATAGAAAGCTGCGGAGCGATAACTTTCAGAACACGAGGTAGCTTCAGCCGGCGGCAGTTCTCTGGTCGACTGTGTATGGCTGGCGGACACCGCGGAGTTCTACGATCTTTCCACGCAAGATGGTAACATCCATCCTCCCTATGGTAAACACAAGCATAGAGTGGTACTCGAGGGCCATTGGGCTGAATATCAGGGTGGCCAATATTTGCAAGGAACTTGGGGTGGGGTTCTTGGATTTGTGGGGGGACTTTTGGGGGAGGACTGAAATGTTTGCATTGGATGGGTTACATTTGAGCAAGAGAGGAGTTGAATTGCTCAGCAATAGGTATGAGGAAGCTCTCAATAGGAAACAGGGAGACTAGGCAGGTCATGGGGGGATGTAGCTGATAAAGAGAGAAGTCTTGCAAGAAAGGGAAGGAATAGTTTATCATGTTTTACGTTAATGCCAGAAGTGTTCGGAATAAAATTGGGGAACTACATGCATATATGTTGTCTGAAAAGCTAGATTTGGTATGCATAACAGAGGCAGGGTTATGAAAGCATTTTTGGAGACAACTTGCAAGAATTTGAATTGACAAGCTACAACATGCATGCTTATCAAATGAAGGCAAGGATAGGAAGAGGTATACTCTTGTATGTCAGACAAGTAATGAAATGTCATTCCATAGATGATAGTGTACATAATGAAGGAATATAATCGTTGGGGTTAGATATAATTCTGAAGAATGGAACAAAATTTAGGATTGGGGCATTCTATAGACCTCCAGACCAGGATGAAAACATGGACAGGTTGATGCAGGAAGAAATAAGTAGGAGAGCACAGGAGATAATTGTTTTGTTGGGGGATTTTAACATAATAGGATTGGGAAGCAAAACTATAGGTCTAAACATATCAGGAAGAAGTTTCATGGATTGTTTTGAGGACAATTTCTTCTTTCAAATGATACATGAACCTACAAGAGAAAATGAAATATTAGATCTTGTGCTTACTAATGAGGAAAATTTTGTACAAAACGTGAACATAGGAGAGACCTTGCGTAATAGTGATCACAACATTATACGTTTCTCATTGAATGTTGGAAATGTAGGAACCAATAAGACATTAATAAAAAAAATTTGCTAAAGGGAATCACAAGAAGTTCAGGATCTTCCTGAATGAAATTAATTGGGAGGACTTATTGAAAGGCTTAGATGCTTATGAAATGTGGAGATAAAATATAAACTATTTCAAGATCAGGATAGGTTCATTCCAAATAGGCAAATTAGATTAACCAGGGTTAAGCACCCTTCATGGCTGACCGGGGAAGTAAAGCATTTATTGGAGTCAAAGAAACAGGCATTCAAGAAACTAAAATATGCTAACTCTGAGGTAAACCTCAAATCATATAAAATAGCTAGAAATAAAGTTAGGTGTGTTAGGGCATCCACAAGACTGGCTGAAATCAAATTAGCTCAGGAATGCTCAGCAAGTAATGCAATGCAAGTAATGTATAAAAGCAAGGAAGTCATGAAAAAACTGTACTTAACATATGTGCAACCCCACTTAGAATATTCTGTACAAGCTTGGAGCCCCTACCTAGAAAAAGACAGACAAGTTAGAGAGAGTGCAGCGCAAAGCAACTAGACTCATCAATAGAATAGGTAATTATAATATAGAGAAAGGCTTGTGACATTAGATATGTACTCACTCAAGTATAGGAGACTAGGGGGGGGACATGATTGAAATGTACAAAATTGCTAAGGGACTAGATCAGGTCAATTTAAATGACGCTCTTCAGCTTAGAGTATCACATAGGGGTCATCAATTCAGGTTAGACAAGTTAAGGTGTCGGACAGTTAAGCGACAACAGGTCTTCAGTCAAAGGGTTGTTGATCAGTGGAATGGGCTGCCTGCTGATGTTGTAGGCAGTTCCTCATCGAATGTATTTAAAAGTAGGGTGGATAAATTTTTTTAGACAGGATAATCTTGTTTTTCAGTTCTAATTTGTGATGGATGGGAAGAGATGCATGTTAAGTAGGTGTGCATGGCACAGACCCCTTTAAGCGGGCATGGATGTAGTTTGAGGATTATTGATAGGGCATGCAATCCACATGTGTTGAGGGCATTGATGGGTGTGTGGGATGTTAGAGGACTGGTTCTTCGGGATGTGGGATGGTTATGGAGGGTCTTTTTACTAGGTTTAGAGATAAAGACATAAAGACATAAAAGATCAGTGCAAATATGAGCCACAAGGGCCCTTCTTGGTTGCACTCTGTACACTGAACCAGTTGTCCACCAAATGTGTTGATCAACTCTCCCTGGAATACAGAAAAACAACCCCCCTATTCTTATAATGATTGTCTATGCTGTTCTTGAAGATGTTCAGTGTGTTGCTACTGACAATGGTTTCTGGCAGCTGGTTCCAGTGTTCTACTACCCTGTTGGTGAAGAAGGACTGTCTTAGCCTTGTCCTGCTGTGATTAACTTTAATTTTGAATCTATGACCTCGAATTGCATCATTTCTGTTAAATTCAAACAGTTCCCTGAGATAACCCTGTTCCTGACCATGAACAAATTTAAAGACCTCGATTAGATCTCCTCTCAGCCTTGTATATCTAAGTGAAAACATATTCAGTTTCTTCAATCTTTCCTCATATACCAGGTTGCCTATACCATTCACCATTTTTGTTGCCCTCTTTTATACTCTCTCTAACCGCCAACAATCTTTTTCATAACTAGGGGACCAAGCTTGGACGCAATATTCCAGATGTGGCCTGACATATGCACAGTAAAGCTTCCTGATGACTTCCTCACTTTTGTATGATACATTCCTATTTATTGCCCCAAGCATTCTTAGTGCCTTCTTCCTGGCTTCTTTGGTCTGTTCTGATGCCCCCAATTTTGTGTTCAAAATAACACCTAAGTCCTTCTCCTGCTGAGGCACAGATAATACTTGGCCACCCATCAAGTATGGAGCCTTGATATGCTGCCTACCTACATGCATGATTTTGCACTTATCAAAATTAAATTTCATTTGCCATTTTTCTGACCACTTCACAAGCTCGTCTAGGTCTTTCTGCAGCAAGACCTGCTCATTTCAGGTTTAAATTATCTTCCATTTGCAGACTGAACTGGATGGGCCATTGGGTCTCTTATTGAGTCTGGGCGCTTTATAACTTTATATAGGGTGTACCTAGCAGTGGATTCAGCACCTTCCTTCGGGATGTGATACTGATGAGATTGTCTATGGTAGCACAAGGGGAGTGTGTTATGCAATAGCAAGTGAATTGGTGCTAGATAGGCTGTGATATATAGCTTCCTAGGAACTTGAGATAAGGGATTGATTAGGGTGAGAGTATGTACATTTTTAGTACCTTTTCCAGACAGGCTTAACCCAGATGGACCCCTGTGGTGGCTCTTATTAAGCCTTTATGACTTGGCATTTGGTGTTGTCAGGAGCTAGCGCATCAACGCAAGGGCATGTCTTTTGAGTACGCTATCAACTCGTCTCCATCCCAACTCTCGCAACACCGATGTCACATGTTCACGTCGGCCTAAGCCACTCATGATACGAGCACTAACATTGATGGCCTTTGGTTTTTCTACGCCGCAGTGCAGCTTCCCCAGACACCGATGCAGTATCGAGCATGCCGAAAGATTGTCGCTTCGATGAGCATGCGCTTTGTGCCTTTGGCACCCTGTGGCACATTCTAGCCAGGCCGACAAATAGCATGCAACATCGTTGAACGATTGTGGGGATGTGCTTGTCCAATTTCAGATGAGGACTGATGGTAACACCTGGGGCCTCGACACCGAAATAAATTGAAATTTCGTCGCTTCCGAACTGAACTGAAAAGTTGGTGTCGGACCATGAGCAGGGTTGGAGTAAAGGGCAGGGCATAGCATTCTCACTGGATGAAGGAAGGCCAGGTGAATAGCAATGCGTAGGAGGGTACATTCACCAGCATATCCTTCCCCAGTGTACACATTTTATTTAACGTTTGGTATGTGTGGAGTCGAGGGAATTGGGAGGGAACGTCCACCAATAAAGTCAACGCATTAGATGAGGTTATGAGAAAAAGGGTATTTTCCGGTTAAAAGGCCATTAGGCGCTCCACAAGGTTACGCCGAAGGTAAACTTTTCGGAAATTCAGTAATATACTTGTGGGGCACAAGTACGGTTGTCAGACGGCTTTGAGCAATATTTCATGTATTACAACAAGACACATCCAAAACGTACCAGTCACTTACAGTTCTTGATTAAATAAACTGCAGCACGTGTCGGCCAGACTGGCCGCGCCGGCACGTGTCTTACAACATGTTGCTCAGGCACGTGCCCCACAGGTGGCACGGTCGGTGCTCGGTCTCGGGCCCAGTTTGGTGGACAGATGCGTGCTCATTCGTCCCACACGGCCTAGGACAAGTCGACTGTACTCGAAGACCGCCTGTACCCGCCCTCCCCGCCACAAACCGCAGACCGGTGCCGCCGTTGAGAGCCGCAGTCACCTGCAACAGTTGGATTGTCGTTAAGCACTATCCTAGAGCAAGACAGATCCCCAGCCAGAGACTACGCAGCACTAAACTATAGGTTCTAGCTACCACCTGGCAGTGACGAAATATATGACACATTACTTTGTTAGTTCACTTTTCCCACCTTCACTATTTTGGAGCATACCCCAGTGACCAGACCTGACAGCGACGTGAAACTGCACATTTTTGGAAGACAACGGGCTCTGCAACATATTCTGGCTATTCCGCTATGATTGTTGGGCTGGAATTATAAACAGGGAAGCGAAAACTAGTTTTTATTCTCACCTAATCTTGTGACCTGGCCCATGGTCACCCAAATTATTGTTGCGTTTTCCTTGGATAAATATCTGCACATAGATGTGCAAAACGAGTAAGCATTTTCGAAGCCCTGGTTTGACAGCTCTCAGAGAGCTGTCAAACCAGCTACCCTAAAATGAGACTTCGATAAGAAGTCTCATTTTAGATGAGAAGACTAAAATGAGAAGCGCTGACGACTTTGACATCGTCTAGCTCATGTGGTGGTCATGGGAGGTAGTGCCCCTCAGGGAATACATTGTTGTCCTTATCCCCAATATTGCAAACGTGGCAACACATGGACACCATAGCCTGCTATTCAGTGCTTTCCCGAGTCCGAAAAATAACACGTATGCCTTGCAGGCATGCATTTGAAAAATGTGCACCGGAACCTTCATCATGCAGCGACGAATATCTGACCCGGTGCACCTGTGGACATATCAAATTGTAGCTCACTCTACCTTGTAGCTCACTCCCATAATCATTCCAGGTTTACTATACATACAAACATTGGCGTATGTAGGGGTCTTTGGGTCGTGCCCCTCCATCCCTTAGGCGCAAAAGGCCGGTTTACTGGCTCACAGGGCGCCGAAGGCACAAGTGCTGTCCTACAAGTGGTGTGCCCAAAGCTTGGCTGGGTGCCCCAGATGGATGGAGGATGTCCCCGACCTGAAAACAAAAATCCGTACCGAAGGTCTGAAAGGCGCGATGATGGCCGAGTAGTTAGGATGTTGAGTTCTGGATACAAAGGTTCTGAGTTCAACACTAGCACCGCTCGGGACATTTCCTAATCCCGCGGCCCACCGGCGAAATAGTGTGGGTGGCGCTATTAGCCGTGATTGTGCATAAAGTGCGTCGTTAACCACCCAATAAGCCAAAAAAAGGTCCGAAGGTGTGCGCCGTAGATCTACATTACGATCCCAAGGCCTGAAATGCCTTCCATGAACTGAAGGTGCAGCCCCATGATTGCATTATTTTTCAAAGATTTTCAGCGGGTCCGGGCGCTGCTCTCTCCTCCCATGTATTTTGCATTGACCAAGTGTGATTGGTAATTGATATATCTATGTTATCGCTGGAATATTTGAAACCAGGTGTATATGATTAACTGACGAAATTGTTTCCTTCGCTGTGAAACTATTGCAAAATTATGTTTTATGGGATTATCATATCATGAATTATGTTTTTTTTTTAAATCATTTAACACGCGCCCTGGAGGGCCTCTGAAAATTATGCGCACCGGAGGCGGGGGGGCGGATTCCGCCCCGCCCCCCCCCCTAAGATCTCGGCTCCTAGGAAAGCTGGAGGAACGAAATTCACATGGTGAATTGGGTACGGTAGTGAACTCTATTGTGTGCAAATTTCATGACCTTAGGTCAATATCTTCAAGGTCAAATGAGGTCAAATTGGCAAAATTTGCTGGTTTTGTGTGGCTTGGCTTGTCATCGTTATGGATCGCTGTGTTTGTATTTAAATGCCTCAAAATGGGCATCCGTGATGTTTTGGACATTACTAATGATGCAATGCAGATGCTAGACCAAACATTTGACCTCAGGTCACCTATGTAGTACCACTTTGTCAGGTCAGTTACCTGTTCCAGTTACCGGAACCGGGCCGCCCGCCCGACTGCTCCGTCGGGCAGCTCGGAGCAATCGGCTTCGTGAAGAAAGGAGTGAAGTGCATGAATAAAGTATGGAAAAGTACATGAATAAAATATGGAAACGCAATGACAAACAGTACAAATTACAAACAGTAATGCATTTATGACAACATTCCAGTTGATCAAGTTTGGTTCCATTAACCTGTCATGAACTTGACCTGACTTGACCTCGGTCACCTAACATGACTTTGAAGCTATATAGCATACAAATATACATCAAACAACTCGCTAGTGTTGCCAAGAACACTTCCCCTTTGCGAGTATACGGGAAGCGCATCAGCGCTGATTTTTGTGGTCTGGCGCTATAATTGTTTTACTTTAACGGTCCCTAACTTGAAAAAAATCGGCCGATTTCCATTTTTCTTGCTTTAAGCGACTCATTGTTCATTTCTAAGCAGGTACGCAGAAAATCGCGCATATCGACAGGTAAAATCTGGAGTTATTTGCGAAAAACCGGAGGGGTGGCCGGATTTCGCCTCCCCCCTCCAGTGCGCGTGTTAATATGGGGTCTTTGAGTCCAGTGACTCCCTGTGCTGCGAAACGCTGACATATGAGACCCGTAGTTCATAATTTGGTAAGACGTACTATCTGGGGTCGGCCAGGAGTGTCGCATCAGGCCGACGTGGGCCCAACAGAGTTGTACTGATAGTTCTGAGGTGTTAGGTGTCGTCTGCAGAGCCCTG
The DNA here is from genome assembly GCA_034440615.1 of Ashinkailepas kermadecensis. Lineage (NCBI taxonomy): Eukaryota > Metazoa > Arthropoda > Thecostraca > Neolepadidae > Ashinkailepas > Ashinkailepas kermadecensis. The sequence continues at coordinate 203,748 of JAOTOM010004389.1, read as the reverse complement.
ACCCATGACCCCGAGCGGTGGGGCGACGAGTGGGCTGCTAGTGGGAAACTGAAGGGGGATGCTGGGCTGCCGTCTCAGCCAACAAAGCAACTAATATGATTAGTTGATTGGTTAGGTATCTGTCGAATCAAGAGCACGTCGGGTGACTCATAGGTATTAGTGTCACTGACAGTGGCCATAACCTACACCGGAAGTGGGCTGAGCGCAGCGCAAGCATGAATTCTGAGCGGCAGAAAGTGAGTTGTTCTTCTTCCAGAAGAGACTACGCACCGAAACAGTCACGGCAAGGACATGCATATTGTGCATTCAGCAGTGGCATGCATGGCGCACGGGGCAACTGTTGGGGGGCCTGGTGTACGGGGTCAAGTTTGCCTCGCATAGATGCCTGAAAATGTGGATAGTTCCACAACTGCAGTGCAGATGTCGCCCAGAAAACCTCTCTAGGGCAGAATGAGTGAATGCAAAGTATAATCCCCCTCGTTAAGTACCTACATACTTTTTCATTCTATTTTTGCTGCCAACTTCAAAATGCCCTTGAAGTATGCAGGAGAAGTTCCCTTCAGGGGTATAGCATTGTAAATAGCATTGGGAAGGCAATCGGTATTATTGCGCTTTAGGGTATTCACGAGGTAAGCTTCCATACATTTTACCTCCATGAAGCAAACAAAAGAGCCAGGATTGGTTAGGCTAAGTAAGGTTATCATTTTTTATTTAGGAAATATTCTAAATTGGGTTTGAAATTTTACAAAAATGGTTCAATTACGTTGGGTTTTTAAATCGATGCTTTTAAGAACGAAAGATTGTTTGTATTTTACCATTTAAAAAAATCCTGATATGGGATGCCAGGCTAGGTTAGGTTAGGTCATGTTGCAATTTTGTATTCTTTAGCATCATCTTTGTATGCTATATTACCCCCATTCAACAGCCTTCATTTCGAAAATTCGGGTTGGCAACCCCCGCCTTCTCGGCTGATTTCAAATACGCTACTGCATTGGAATAACAAAATGATAGGAACTGAAAGCATGTCAGGGGGAGTGGTTGGTATCGCCCTGCCCTCCGACTGGTCTCCATTAGAACCGGAAAGGCTCGTCAGATGCCACGTATTTGATTTTCATAATCTTGTTCCTAACACTTCTGAGATTTGTGTAAAAGCATGACTGACAATATATGTTTTTCTTTGCTAGCCTTACGCTTTTTCCACCCCACCCCCACAACCTGCCTAGTCTCCTGACCAAGGAAAGCTTCGTAGGAGCTCCTCACACCTACTATTTAGCAGCAAAGGCACAGCCAAGCGCGGGCCCGGCCCCACCCCGTCCTTAGGAGCAAACAAATACAATAGTTGGAAGCGATTTTGAGATTTTCACAAGGCCAAAACAGAATGTTCCGCGCTAAAAGCAGCCTCTGTTTCATGATGCGTTTTGATTGGGTGCCCCTGAACAAAATTCTCTCCGTATCCCTGTTTAGCAGCTCTACTCACTTTCAGATCAAATGAAGCCCATTTAAGGCGAGCATCTACTATCAATATACTATCCAACCAAAATCAAAATGTACTGTCTACTTTGCCACAAGAGTCATCCCCGCAAGTATACGAACGTCAACCCCTTCAGACAAAGCCCAGTTATCCCATCATTAACCCCCAGGCCCTTGAGTACCACTCGGTACTCGCTCCCACCATTGGAGGATTGGAGGATTGAAGGAATCATGTCACCATACATCTAGTCCCAGTGTCAACTATGCTGCCACTCAGGGTCTTGCATGCTTCTGCAGTTTTCTCCGACCTACCACTGCTTACATCGTTAACTTCTGCAATGACTGATACTGTTATAACACACATACCACTACTCTACAATCCGAATCCCCTCTAGCCTAATGCTAATACTCTACTCCCCTTCTAGCCTAACACCCACAGAGGCCGCCGATCTAGAAGTCTTGCATGGGGAGCAATTACAAATATCCGATTTGGAAGAAACCTCATTAGACATGAGCATGCTTCGGGTCTGTTTAAGACAATATATCTCATAAAATGTTCTTAGATTTCGAGAAAATTTCATTCTAGTGCAAATCTTCATTCAAAATTGGTGGGGAGACATGATCCCCTTAACCTCCCTGGATATGCTGCTGGATTATCAATATCATTAGCTTAGGCTCTCGAGAAACATTTTAGAGTCTGCCTAGCTGAGTTATTGTTACAAAACCCTCTATCCAAAGACCTAACCCTCGAATCCCATATGACGAGAAAAATAACAACTGCTCACAGTGGCGCAGTCAAGATTTTCCCAAGGGACGGGGCGAACCCCCCCCCCCAAAAAAAAAAAAAAATAATAATAATAACGTGCTGAAAGCTTCCGGCGCAGAGCGCTCTGAAAATGTATGGTTTCGCGTGGTGAAAATCTCAACATATCGCTTCATAGGGTGTATTGTTTAGTGCTAATGGGTGCAGAGGTGGTGCCGCCTTGTCTGCGCCTCTAACTGCCGTGGATTGCTTTGACTGAATGTGGCTTTAGCATCCACATTCATAATGCTATGAAATATGTTCCGAACATAAGGACCTGGGCCACTCCGCCATCATTTTGATGTTAACGTAATTGATACTGCTTTATTAAAAAAAACATATTGCGCCAATTATGGGATCCCTTGGATCCGCCATTGACATATTAGGCTCAAAATAAGCATTTCAGCAGATAAGTAAGGTGGTATGAACAGTTGCATTAAAAATTATGGTCGCTGAACAACCAGAGGCCAATTTCACTTACATCACAAGATGTGTAATCACACCGAATTTGGTGTTAATACACCTTTAGGCAATCTTATTTGATTATATTAAATTTCATAATATGCATTTAATTGCTTATATTTAATCTTATTTAATATTTAAGTAACCAACAACTGACCGGTAGTCCGCTAACAATGACTTAAATACCTTGTTGATATAAAGAACGTGTGAGGGGTAATACTTGAAGGCTACCTAAAGGTGTATTCACGCCAAATTCGGTGTGAATACACCGCTCGTGCTGTTTGTGAAAAAGAATATACAAATGCACTTCCTCTTCCTAAGCTTTCCAATAGTATGTCAGAAGTGCCTTCCAGAATCCACTCCTGGAGCCGCCTGCGATATAGTTACGAAATTAAAATTTCGGCACGATGTAGCGGTAAGGAAGACATGAATATTCACCGAATTCCATGCTCTCACACCAAGGTACGCAACAACAGGCGTAAAACTACAAGGAGGCAGAATCTTCCTTACCGGAACAGGCCTAATATAATGAAGCCCATGATGGTGCTTGAACAGCCACAAATAGACACAAAACTCCGCCCCTCCCACTATCATGGAATCTACTGGCATAATGCAAATGCCGAATACATCAACACATTACGTTGGTTTCACCTAAACAACACTCACCTTTCAATTCTGTCCAAATACTGTCCTGACTTGAGTAAGCTGCAACCACGATCGCGACGTGCACCTCGCTGCAAACACGACCTTGTCGCGTCCGCCAATCCGGTGTAGAGGTGGACAGAGCTACGTTCAAGCCTGTACTTTGTCCCCGTCGTGGGCACGCGACCCAACTGTATTTATATTTTGTAAGTGCATGGTATTTGAGCTAAAACTACAAATAATGTGGTACAATTTCATTTTGTTGCATCTCGTCCAAAATTTAATTCCATTTAATTGCATTTCCATATGACAAGTAGCAAGTACCGAAGGAAGTACTCATTCGTCCCACACCATGAATTCGATCATCACTAAATCTTTCAGCTTGCTCACACTTTATCTGCAGAGTACACACACACACACTTGCTAGACACACACGGTCACAAATATGGTGAAAACCGAGGATAACGAGAAAACCCGGCAGGAGACTGGTAAGCATCTGACAATGCTTCAGACGAAGTTTGAATACCGAGGACGTCAAAAACGTCCTCGGTATACACCCAACGTCCTCGGTTCCCAGGTGTGCAAACAGAAAACGGCCTCGGTATACACCAATTACAAGTGCACACACACACACACACACACACACACACACACACACACACACACACACACACACACACATATATATATATATATATATATATATATATATATATATATATATATATATATATATTTAATCATACAAACTCACTAAGGGATTGTGTGATATGTACATGCATATATAGATATGTTTTATATAATAACGTAGCTTACTACGAAGGAAGCGTGAACGAATCTATTAATGAAATGAACTTGTAATTAAACGTATAAAAGGCGAATGATCAACTCTGGTCGAAGCGCCCTAAAGCCCCCCAACGTATAAAAGCATATCTGTCCTGCCCTGCCCCGCGTAACCACCCGGTGAGTGAACCCCTACACGGCTGTCAACGTAATCTAGGTTTGAACAATTGACCTCAATTGACCTCTTCTATTGTTGATGCACCTGAGATTCGCTAGGTAAGACTTATCGAGTCGCGTCCGGTCATTGACCCGTGGCGCCACGTTTGGGGTTTGTCTCGTGCAGAATGTTGGAGCGGTTTGCCTGGTTTTGCTGCAGGCGATGAGCCGGTGGTATACTAGTGTTGCAAGATTGTAGGTGCTCAGACCGTGCAGTTCGCGGTGCTTTGGAGTCGAGTGACTTATTGAACTGTGGTGGCCTAGTTTGCCCCCCACCCCCCTCTTTCACACGCACGTATTGCGGGATATTTGGTGGGCCAGAAGTATAATGCTGCGACGAATTTAACCATAATAAGCTCTTAAAAATATTGCAGGCCACTTTTAACCTCCGTATTACAGCCCATCATTCATGCCAGAGTGGTGGCCGTACGCTGCAGTCACCACTCGTCACTCCTCAGCATTGGTGGGAAATATCAAGGGTCTGATCGGAACTGAAGCGCTGAGGCGGGATGGGAAATGGTCGGTTGGAACCTCGTCTGGAGAGGTCAGATGTGAACTGGTGAGCTGACACTTGGGTCAGAAGAAGTCAGGTGTGAACTGGTCGGCTGACATCTGGTCTGGAGAGGTCAGATGTGAACTGATGGTTAACGCCTGGTCTGGAGAGGTTAGATGTGAACTGATGGCTAACGCCTGGTCTGAAGAGGTCAGATGTGATCTGGTCGGCTGACGCTTGGATCAGAAGAAGTCAGGTGTGAACTGGTTGGCTGACACCTGGTATGGAAAGGTCAAATGTGAACTGGTGAGCTGACACTTATTCGGGAGAGGTCAGATGTAAACTGGCCTGCTTACAGTCCATCTGGAGAGGTTAGATGATTTGTTGATGTGTTTGTGCGAATAGTAGCTACACCTGGTGTCTGTCCGGGGTCGATTCGGAGGCGAAGAGACGGATGGGCTGAAGCCGACGATGCCCGATTTCGCTAAATGTATTCAGCTGATATGGAGGTTTGCCGATTAACGCCATAATGGGAAATGAATGGTAATCTTAGCTGCTCCCGTCGAAGGGTACCTTACCATACCGTATCTTTTACCGTACCATACCGTATCTTTTACCGTACCATACCGTATCTTTTAACGTACCATACCGATTCCATTACCGTACCATACCTTATCATACCGTACCATACCTTACCATACCGTATCCTTTATCATACCATATCGTACCATATCGTATCCTTTACCGTACCATACCGTATCCTTTACTGTACCATACCTTATCATACCGTATCCTTTACCGTACCATACGTTATCACACCGTATCCTTAACCGTACCATAGTGTGCAGTTCAGAGAACTGCTAAATCTCTATGGTGACTGTAGTACGTTTTGTATGAATATCGTGGCAGGTGCGGGACGTTGTCGGGTGGCTCACATTTACCTGCAGCAGCGCGCCAGCACTCGGCCGTACTCACTCATGACTGTATTGACTTAGAACACAATGGTGGATGCGAGCGGTTGCAGAGGTATCTGTAAGGAATCTGCTTTGGTCTGGAAAAAAAATCAAACAAACCGGTAAGATGGGCCTTAACTCCGGTTACTGAACTAACGGAAACTAACATTGCTAATCTTACTGTGCTTCTAAATGTATATTTAAAAAAAAACAAAGTCTCCTCCAGTGTCATCGGCGCAAGTTACCAAAAACGTCACGTTTCTTGTCGATGTTGATAATTATAAGCAGGAAATAAATTGGATTCGCACCGATCCCATTCGGATGCGCACACAACACGCATTGCGGCGACTGACGGCACGGTCAAAGGCAAACGGAAAGCATGGCATGCATTGCCGGGTATGCGATGCAATATTCTACACACGACGCGCTGCATGACGCAGTGACTTCGTGACGTATGCACCGGGGGTGTGCGGAGGGAGCAGGCAGGCATGGTGGCAGTTCACCACTGCCGAGCGACTCAAATGTCACAGTCCATCTTTGCGATGGGAGGTGTCCTTGACGTGGGGAAGCAATAGGGACAACGCCCAATACCATAGGCACGCCGTCCGTCACAGTGCTCGGCCGTCCGTCACAGTGCTTGTCCGTCCATCAAAGTGCTCTGCCTTCCGTCACAGTGCTCGGCCGTTCGTCAGCGGTCGGTCCCGGACGTCAGCGGTCGGTGCCGGACGTCAGCGGTCGGTGCCGGACGTCAGCGGTCGGTGCCGGACGTCAGCGGTCGGTGCCGGACGTCAGCGGTCGGTGCCGGACGTCAGCGGTCGGTGTCAGACGTCAGCGGTCGGTGCCGGACGTCAGCGGTCGGTGCCGGACGTCAGCGGTCGGTGTCGGACGTCAGCGGTCGGTGCCGGACGTCAGCGGTCGGTGCCGGACGTCAGCGGTCGGTGCCGGACGTCAGCGGTCGGTGCCGGACGTCAGCGGTCGGTGCCGGACGTCAGCGGTCGGTGCCGGACGTCAGCGGTCGGTGCCGGACGTCAGCGGTCGGTGTCGGACGTTAGCGGTCGGTGCCGGAAGTGGCCGGAGCCGAGCCGAAAGTGCGGACACGCCCGGCTGACCGACAGCCTTGAGCAGCGCACTGCCCATGGTCAGCCGACCGTCACCCCCCCCCCCCACCCCGCCCACGCGACGGGGCCACCGGAGTGCGAGAACGGCGGTGTGTCGAGAGAGAGAGAGAGAGAGAGGACCTGTTTGTCCGGCAGCTGGGTCTCTGTCCGAGAGCAGCTGGCAACATGACTCAGCTGCCGCCGTGACAGCAGGCTGCAGCAGGCTGCAGCAGGACCGCCGACATTGGTGGCCGGCAGGAGCCAAGTGCCGAGACACGACCACTCCGAGCAATGCCATCAGCCGCTCCTATTCCAGCTATCTGTCCAGAAATATTGTCGGCTCTTATCCCGCGAGAATCTGAAGCTTCGCACTTAGCCTCGGCTGCCTTCTGAGTAGGCATTCGGATGTACGCTCGCTCTCGAGACACACTTGGCCCTGTCACTACTAGTCGTACGATATCGCCTCTCCAGTCCACATAACCTTACGGTTCACCGACGTCGTGCAGATCCGCCAGGCCAGCCTTATGTCCATCAATTCACATGTTTGACTAAGTAGAGGCTTTCAGTTCTGCTAACTATCCACAGATCAACTGAGTCCACTCATTATCCACAAATCTACCCGATCAATCGACTAGCTACAGATCCACGAGTTGAGCTCGCTGGCCACGTTTCCGCGGTCGCACCCGCCATTCAGCAGCTGCAGCCAGCCGTCTCCTCGCTATCCACGGAAGATCGACTGTGTCTGTTCAAGGAGCGGCGATCCGGCGTCCCGAGCGTATTCCCCACTCGGCTCTCCCTCACGACGCCGACACACCGGACGACACGGAGTACAGCACTGACACCTGCCGGCCCGCACCGTCTGGGCGGGACACGGTGGCCGCGGAAGTCTCGTCCGAGGCGACAGAGGCAGAGGCAGTCTCGCCCCAGGCGTTAAGAGCCGACACAGAGGACGAGGAAATCTCGCCTGAGGCGATAGGAGCCGACACTGAGGCCGAGGCTGGTCGGTCAGACTGTGCAGATCTGACGTTGCCATCGGGTCTGATATGACCGTGCTCATCACTGAACGCGCTGGTCCGCGCCAGACCCTCTCGCCGACCGGTCTGTCTCGACCTTGGCACCACCCGCCGACCGGTCTGTCTCGACCTCGGCACCACTCGCCGACAGCGCCGGAACCAGCCGGGACGACGAGACGCGGAGCGCGTGTTGAGCAACCTCAGAAGCCTCCTCTTCGGCGGCGTCGCTGCCGACTCCGGCTCCGGCTCCAGCTTCAGCTGCGGCTCGGACTCCGGCGTCGGCTTCGACTGCGGCTTCTGCATGGTCCGGCGAGGCGGCGGCGACGGCAGCTGCGGTGTGCCGCCAGCACGTCAGGACGGCTGGCCAGGCTGGGCGGCAGGTGGCGGCGTGTGGTGCCGCATGGCTCTGACGTCACGGCCCGGCGCGCGCGCCGCCGTACACGGTGCTGGAGTGGCCGGCGAACACCACCACGGTGGGCGTCACCACCGTGGTCAACGTGTCCAGCCGCGTGGCCGTCAACACGTGCGTCACCGTGTGCACGTGCTCAAAGGCCGTGTGCTGACCAGCGCGCACGGCCGCCACCGTGGTGGTGCGGCTGACGAAGATGGTGGTGACCAGCGTGACCGTGCTGACCTCCAGCCGGGTAGTGGCGGCCAGCACTCGACTGCTGGCGGCGGCGGCGGCCGGCGGCGGCGGCTTACCGGGCGTGTGGATGACAGTCTGAGAGTCGGCGCCCTCCGGGAACCGTCGCGCCGCCCAGCCCAGCTCTGACGTTGGCTGTGGCTGACCTGGCTGAGGCTCACCTGTCGAGCCGATCACAACAGGTACGGCCGACTCTGAGCCGGCCGTCAGCCCCGGGGTAGATGGCGCCACCGGCAGCTGGGCCTTCTGCCCCTCGACGGTCGTCAGCGCCTGAACTGCCGACTGTCCTGGCGTGGGACGCTGGTGACCCGCACCCTGACCTGAGGTGGCTTGGCCGTCGCGGATGGACGCCAGCAGCATCACTAGCCGGGTGGTGTCGCCGTCGGCCACCTTCTGCAGCATGGCTATGAGCGCCGCCTGGCCGGCCGGCTGGCTGATGAGCGTAGGCAGCGGGTCGGTGCCTCGGGTGCGGAGCAGCGTCAGCAGCGCGGCTGCCATCTGATCAGCCTGTTGGTGATGCTGCGGCGGGCCCGTCTGCGACGCCACCAGGTAGTAGTAGAGCAGGTAGTTGAAGAGGGACGTGTCCACGCATCCATCACCTGCGCAGCAGAGCACGTCAGAGATGGTCTGGCTGGGGGAGATGTCAGAAATAGTCGGGCTGGAGGATCATACCAGAGATGGTCAGGCTGGGGGAGCCTGTCAGAGATGGTCTAGTTCGGGCTGGGGGAGATTGTCAGCGATCATCGTGTCTGGGCTGGGGAGAGCGTGTCAGAGATGGTCGGGTTGGATCCGGGGAGAGCGTGTTAGAGGTGGTCGGGTTGGAGCTGGTGGACATGTCCGAGATGTTTGGTTTGGGGGACATGTCGGAGATAGTCGGGTTGGGGGAGATATGTCAGAGATTGTCATGTTGGAGGCGTGTCAGAGGTGGTCGGGCTGAGAGGAGCAGGTCAGAGATGGTCTGCCTTGGGTGAGCGTGTCAGAGATCGCCATGTTGGAGGCGTTCAGAAATGATCGGGTTGGGGGAGACATGTCAGAGAGGGTCGGGTTGAGTGGGGGATGTCATAGATAGTTTGTTTGGAGGCGTATCAGTGATAGTCGGGTTCGGAAGGGAACATGACAGAGACGGTCGGGCTGGGGGAGCGTGTCAGAGATCGTCGGGCTGGGGAGAGCGTGTCAGAGATGGTCGGGATGAAGATACACCCTATATTCTCAGACATAGCCTAATTGAGATTTCCTGGAATTTTAGCTAACTTGGTACATTTTGTCTCACCTTGTGCTATGGAAACCTAATCTTTGTTGCGTACGAATCCCACCGAGCGAATATGATATCAGTGGAACATTGTGGATTCGTTCCTGCATCTACAAAGCAGGAACACTGTTCAATGTGCAATTTGACCCGCTTGTTTGGCAAATATGCTTAACCTGAAAAACAAGCAAATAACCAAGCGAGATATTTGATATACTATTGTATATGTAATGCAGACGCTCATATGATTATTTTAGCGGTACTCGAAACTATCATTATCAGGTTATATCACCTATTCCTTAAAAACCTGAATGTAATCAACTACACGACACTAAACCACTGCCGTCTCAGTCGTGCGGTCTCACTGCCGTCCCAATCGTACGGACTCACTGCCTCTCACTGCCGTCCAGACTCACTCGTGCAGACTCACTGTGGTTCTCAATTGTGCAGTGTTTCTGCCGTACAGTTCGCTGTGGTTCTCAATGGTGCAGTGTTTCTGTCGTACAGTTCGCTGTGGTTCTCAATTGTGCAGTGTTTCTGCCGTACAGTTCGCTGTGGTTCTCAATTGTGCAGTGTTTCTGCCGTACAGTTCGCTGTGGTTCTCAATTGTGCAGTGTTTAGGCCGTACAGTTCGCATGAAATTGCGGTCCCTGTAGCATTACAGCATTCATAACATTGTACTCTATATCATTGAACTTTCCAGGGCATTGCAGTGTCTGTAGCGTTCCACTCGTCCCTGTTTGTGGTGAAGACCATGCTTAGCCCAGGGACGGGTAGCGTTCCACTCGTCCCGGTTTGTGGTGAAGACTGTGCTTAACCCAGGGGCGGCGCGGGGTTAGTATAAGTAGGTAAACGTCATATAATGAATGGTTTCGCTTGAATAATATATACCCTCAAATATTGTAACGTAGTTTATATAATGCTATTTTGGCCGCCTCATTCATGTGATTGCGCAACCCGTAATGCTGTAACCCCGTAAGCGGGCCGACCTACCGCCCCGCAACTGTAACGTGATCAGTAACTGTCCATCCGGTCGGCGCCGTCGCCGGGTAACCCGGAGCTGACTAAGCCTTTCAGGAGCAATGCCGGGGCCGCTGACAGCGGTCTGCGGCGTAGGTGCGGCTGACGGCTGGCGCCGTCCTCGACGAACCACCCCCGATGTGGCAGAGCTTCCTGAACTGTCGAGCTGCGCAGATCTGTCGTGGTCGGTCGCATCTGTAAATTTAATAACTGTCTTTCGGCCTCTAAATTTAGAACGTGTACCATTTACTGTCGGCGGTCTCATTGGAACATTGTACAAACGTCACTTCTGAAGCGTGCGAGTTCTTATTTACTACCGTTTACTTGCTTAATCCAGTCTTGTATAATATATTAGTGCAGAGAACATTGCACTCTGGTGTTATCGCGTCGCGAGGTCGAAACCCTAGACGACACCATAGGCCTATGATTAAACTACTCTACAACTGGTGCATAGTGACGTCGGATCAACAAACAGTGAGTCCGGGCAAATCCCGAAATCCTTCGAAAAATACCCTTCCGAAATTTGACCACCGTTAGCACCGTCAAATACAATTGTATGCTTGTGCTGAATGTTCCCTGTGTACTTAATACTGTACGTGTGAATTACTGTGCACGCTGGGATACGTAACAGAAACTGTTTCTACACAAAAATTAGCAAAACCAAAATTTTGTAACCCGTTGAAAAATAAGCAACGTAAGGAAACATGACTGAAATTACATTTCAGAGACTTGCCGACAGCTTTAATAAAATTAGAATGGAGATGCAAGCTCAGGGCATGAGCCAGAACATAAAACCTTTTGCTGGGGAGAGCCACCATAAATTATGCGATTGGCTAAAACAATTGGAGCGCATCAGCTACTCGATGGATAATGAATACATGCAAATAATATCCCTGAAAACTCTTAGTGGACCAGCTGCTGAATTTCTACAACGCATACTTTTGCACCAACCCAACTTTACGTGGGCAGAGATCAAACAGGTAATGAAAGAAATATACTCGGACCTTTCGGACCAGAAATGCTCCCAAGAAACCCTGAGAAAATTGAAGCAGCATCGGGCTGAACTTGTGCAAAACTTTGGTGAGAGGTTACTCACTCTGGCCAGGGAGGCTTACACCGACTTGAACAGCCCCACAACTCAGGAAATGTTGATAGAAGTTTTCAACAAGGGTGTACAAAGCGGCTAGTTTGCCAGTAAATTATATAGGCACCAATTTGGAAACCTGGAGGAGGCCATTCAGTTCGTAGTGCGCGAACAACAGCTGGACAGGACAGTGGAGTTATGTCGCGGAGTACAGAAACATGCTGACGAGCCGATGGAAGTAGATGCAGTTCGTCCAGAAATAGGAAACGATAGGCTATATAAACTAGAAAAATTAGTGGTGACACTGGGGGAGACAGTAACAAAACCGGCAGCGCAAAAATTAGAAACACAAAAACCGGAGAACCAACCCCAACTTGGACCCAGGGTATTTTACCCGTCTTACCCACAGCATCCGACACCGCCACGACCCTACGCCCCAGGACCCAACCACGGACCCCTCCGCCGCGCCCTCCTGCGGGCCCCAGAGTGTGGAAGCCACAGCAGCCGAATCCGTCCTTCCAGTGGACCACAGATGGCAAACCCATCTGCATAAGGTGTGCCAAAATTGGCCACCTGGGTCGTCAGTGCCGCTCCTGCCAAGTTCCCCCTAAACAGTCGGAAAACTCAAGAGCTCCTTTGTGAATGACCACCACGATGGAGCTGAGATAATTCGGAAAGATGAACCAAAGAGGACACATCTTTTTAACGTCAGAATAAAGAGAGACCCCGAGAAACGTAAGCAAAAACAGACGCGTGTACAACAAATTCGTATCAGACCTAATACGTCCATATGCTGGCTTAAAATTGTCAACCAAAAGGCCTACACACTTGTAGATACTGGAGCCGGCATCTCATTGATTTTGAGATAATTATTCGACAAAATTGCAAAGGATCAGATCATCAGCTTTTCTGGGGACCGAAAAGACCGCATTACACTCATTTCGGCCAGCGGCCATCGCTTAAAAAATATCGGTGTAGGAACATTCAACGTCGAGATGAGTAAATTCAGACAACCTGTCGCCTTCCAAATTGTAGAAGACTTGAAGCAACAGTACATGTTGGGAAACGATTTTTGACAAAGTTCGGAGCAAAACTAGATTTTAAGGAGAAAGCCCTGTGCCTAGAAGGCAACATGATCCCACTCAGACCGAAGCAACAGACCAGTGAGCAGGCGAGCTCACTAGTCAGAGTCAAAAGACGCATATTATCCCGGCCAACACGGTCGTGGAGTGTCCGGCAGTTGTGAATCAAGTGCAATCAGTGGATCAAACTTGCTACGTACGTTCATTTGACAATACGCCACTGATTTATAAGGAGCCCGGCGTGCTCATAGCCGAAGTGGTAGCAAAACCAGATCAGCATAAACGCCTACCAGTCCGAATTGTAAATGCCACCACGAGATATTTCATTTTTCCTGCTGCAAGAGGGCAACGTCTAACGTACAAACCTTTAACGTTTAACGTATTGCTCTGTGGTGACTGGGAAATCGTGACCAGCACATACGACATAAAGCTAGATGTTTATAGGAGTGAAACTTGCTAATTTCGGAGGAACTTTTTGTCCCCAAAATATGAGTTTTAAGAATGGTGAATCTGAAAACCAGACATTGAAAATGAAGTGGCTGAAATCCAAAGATTATTTGTGTGTGTGGGGGGGGGGAGAGGCTACTCTCTATTCTAAATTGGGCTACCCTCCATCCTGCCCAAACTGTCCGCGTCCCTGGCATGCCCCCCCCATTTCGAAACCATGGCTACACCCATGTGTGTGTGTGTGTGTGGGCGTGTGCGTGTGCGTGTGTGTGTGTTTGTGTATATATGTGCGAACAGGCTTACTATGCATGCATGCTCACCTCGACAGAATTGTATGTTCAACCGCAAGCAAAACACTGGCATGCAGACAACGCGCAGTTCTTCACATTGATGTGTGACATGATACATACATTTCAGAAGACCTTCACCAATTTCAGTCAATGCTACCACCAGAATGTATGCAGACTTATAGCGGCTAGAATGTTACTATTGTAGAGAAGTTTTACTCCAACTGGAGCCCGAAGGCTTCTTGTGGCTTGAGTGATACCTAGTGAGTTTTCTGGTCCACGGATAACCCGGTTCAACAGAGCTGCTCCTATTGCATTACTGAACTTTCAAAGGGCAACGGGCAACGAGTGACCGCCGAGAAGCACTCTTGCGTGCCCCACTATCTGATGCCAAATCAAGGATGACTGCGCCCGTGAGGAGCGTCACAGTCTGGCCTCCTCGCCAGTCCGCGAATCCCGAACGCCGTGGCTTCCGATCATAGCCATGGGGCTACCATCTCCAGAGAGGAGTAACCGCTCCTTCGCTACAGCCAATGCAAATACGAGAGCCAGTGAGGCGCCACAGCCAGCCGACATGGCGCAATCCAGACCCATTGTTCCCACCCAATCAACCTGCACTGCTGGGCGCGACCGACCGGCACCGACCAGTGGGCGGAAGCTCCCGCCTGGAGATCGGGTATCAGATGGGGCCCCGACACGCATATACATACCTATAGGCACAGCTATAATTAGGTACCTGATTTGTTGCTGAGGTGACAGCCAGAAGTTCATTTCCTCACACAGTCGATGTGCTTGGATGCCCAGCCCGTAGTCCCTGGTGGCTTGTTTATCTCTGTTATTTGTGTTTGTGTAGTCCAGTTTTGGACCGACATTCTTGAGCATCAATTATTTCCCCCGAAAAAAATGTTATGGAGCTTTGTAAACTGTTTGCATTCTGCAGCACAGCATATCCTGCAGCTTCGAATACACGTCTTGGGCTCAGCGACTACTTGTGAATAGATTATGATTTTTCTCGCATTGAATCTAGAAATAGATGGGGTTGAGCATTTTGTGAATGTCTGGATTGTTTTATTATATAGGGCACTTCAGCCTCCTCTGGCCATATCATGCCGTGAATAAAAGGAAAAATAGTGCTATGTTGTATAATTCAGTTGATGGATATTGAAACAGGTTTGTTTTGCGGAGAAAATAAAAAGTAATTTGATGAAAAATGAGTGATCATCCACCGACAGTGTGGGCAAAGAAAAAGGAATTATGTGCGCACGGCAATAATCGATCGGTGCCTTTCGAGGGCCGCGGTACTGCTGACAGCGGAGGAGTGTTTGTGTGAATGTAAGATGGGTGTTGCATGATGGGCACACAGGCCGAAGTGATCCTGCATACATAAATCAATGTGCGAGGAAAGTGTGTCTGGTGCGGAGCCGCGAGATAACTTGTTCGTCACGTCGGTTGGTTTGAAAAGATGATATCCATGGAACAATGATATGTTTGATGAGTCGTAATTGTGTGTGGTTTGTGCTTTCAGTGCATTGTTTGTTCCAAAATTGGCGAATGCTCTGTTGCATTGATGACGTAATGGTTTCATGATGCTGTGGAATTTATGTGATGTTTCGTAGTTGTAGTGATTATTTGGCTAGTTGGTCTCCTTCTTCGTTTCCTGGCATGTCACAGTGACATGGGCACCCACATGAAAGGAATCTTCACACCCATTATATGAAGTGTGTCTGAGGGTTTATAAATGGTGTGAAGGATAAAGTGAAGAATCGGATTGTAAAGCGGATTTAAAGGCTGAACAAATGACGACATTCTACATAGGGTGGCAGAGGAAACGATTGCGAATATAACTGAGAACAATGAGGAGGGCACGCAATTCGATGATGCAAGTTGAGGTTCCGTCGGGCAGACGATGTTGCTTTTTGTACGTCCCCGAAACAATGAAATTTCTTGCGAGGTTGGCGTCCTTAAATCCGTCAGTAAAAACAAAGGGAGCATGATGATAGCGAGAACGAACCTGGTGGAATCTTTGTTGGCATCTTCTGGGCTAAGGGTAGGACTGGACTAGGGGTAGGTTGTTAATGACGATGGGGTAGGTTGATAAAATGTAAGCTAAATAAAGTATGTTATCCATAGATGGCATTAGTTTACGTCATCTGAAAGGCCCATATTTTATGCTTACAGTAATAATAATGGTTTCAGTCCTGGTTTGACTCCTGACCCAAGGTTTATGCCATTTATGGAATGTGCAAGCATTCATTATGTACAAGGATGTAGGATCGCAAGATCAGTTGGGGAGGGGAAGGGGGGCTCAGCCCTGGGTCGATCAACCTAAGGTAACTCCAAATACTAATTTCTCAACGGATTTGGGCCACTTCATTGTGCCATCTTTAAAAAAAAAAAAAAATATCATAAATATTACGTTCCTTTTTTCAAGTTTTCCATGAACTTAGCCTATCCGGGGACAAAATAATCAGGAAATGGTTGATCGAAAAACTACTACCGAATATGGAGCATCCACTTGGTGTCGAAACGATTTCTTCCCCTTTCGCTTCGCATTGTGCCCAATTTCATTATTGTTTTTATGATATTTATATATGTTACTTCAAATTTCCTTCGATCAAAACGGATTAATAGCAGTGCGAAAAGAAACAACATGTAACCATCATAGCAAACTCCACATTGCGATCAGTGCTAAATGACCAGTGTGATTATCGATTTGAGAAAACTTAAAATAGGATTGCGTGTACTATTTCAATTTATCAAAGAGGGCAGTACTAAACCACCACCAATACTAAAGAATACTTAGAAGAACCGCGAGAATATCGTCACCACTCATTATAAATTTTAGGCAATCTTACACCAACCTAGGTTTAACACGAGTAGTATGTCCTACTCGACATTTATGCAGCATTACTTGAATTGTTCATGGGTTTGACTTCCAAAGTTGTGCGGGAGGGCTGGCAGTCAAGTTGGGGGGGGGGGGCTGGAACCCTTCGAACTGAATAGGATCATACTTCCCTGATTTTGTAGCTGCACCTTTCACTTTGTTCAGCTTTCCCGTCTAGTGAGAAATGCCGGTAGAAATATTGAACATGATTATATAGAAAACGCTTTAGCAGACATCTTAATAAACATAGGTAATTCTGTCCTTATTTGATTTCATTACCAGTAGACAAAACGTTGATACAGGCTGACGTTGATACAGTCTGATTACGTTGCTGCAGGCTGTGGCATGCTGCGCAACATCATGAGTACAGTATAACGGCAAATGACAGAAGCATTTCACCGTTGCAAAGCTGAACGAACAAGGTAATCATAACCAACACCTGGAAAGTTAGCAAATGGGGGACAAACTATAACTTTACGGCGAGGCATAGACATTGATATTTTACTTTGGCTCCAAAAATGAAACACATCGTCACCATTCTGCAACATCGGGTCGAAAGGACTTGCGCTTTTTTGCCGTGAGAGGAGTGTGCCAGTAGCAACATGTGTGGTAGTAATGGCAACCGGCTTCATACTGTTGGAGAAAATGCTGTTGTATCAACTATCCCGTGTATCAATTAGACCCGGTCTCTCATAATGCTTGCTTTGGTCGGGAAAGTGTCTGAAAGAAAACAAATATACTTTGTCAGGCCCCACGGAGGTGCTACCGGCGGAGGAAATGACATGTTCCAATTCAGAAGGTTGAAAAGCAGCATTGTAGGTTTCGGCATTGCCAGAATCATATGGAGCGAAATTGGTATGGAAAGTGTGTTGTGCATTTTCGATGAAACCGGGTCTGTAGTTGTCGTCGGAGCAGCGACGGAGCTATTGTGAGCTGTGGTGAGGTGAGCTATGGTGGTTAGCTGTACTATTGACTACTGTTTGCGATTCTGTAATAGTGACATTTTGAATTTTGATGGCCGGGAGTGATTTAAATGGGGAGCGTCCGGACAAACGTCGGATTAGTTGCCAGATTTTGCTCAAAGGTGGTTCGAAGGACAGTTGCAGTATATACATACACACACACACACACATAATATATATATATATATATATATATATATATATATATATATATATATATATATATAGATATATATATATATATATATATATATATATATATATATATATATATATATATATATATATATATATATATATATATATATATATATATATGATATATATATATATATATATATATATATATATATATATATATATATATATATATATATATATATATATATTAAGTAAGTCCGCGAACGGCCTCGAACATGACGGATGATGCGAGGTGTTTGCGGTAAATTAATGCTCGTTCATGTTTGCGGTAAATTAAATTTTGGTGGTCTGGATGTCTTATATATTTTCTAAATTGTCTTTTCTAGCTGCCATAGCCTGGACTATGCTTCAGGACACCACCAAGGGACTGGGGTTCGTTTAGTGTGCGGTTTTGTCAGTGGTAGTGCCGCAAATGCTGCGTCTAATAGGCATTAATGATAAAATCAATGTTTTGAACAGGGGAAATATCCGGGTGGTATTGTAAATGTGAGAATTCCTCAAGTTTGGTCCAGTCGGCCTTCGAATGTTTCCAGCGAGGGATAAAACTTGGTGTGGCATCGACATCGGTTAAAACGTGGGTATTAATTTCATGGGGCGTGATTTAAGTTGATCACTATCATGAATGTCAGTGTGTACTGTCCAATGAAAATAAATTGCCAGAGATGGAGGACAGGTGGATAATTCCATTACGGTTTCTGTGCGGTGTCCTAGGTATAGGGAGGGTAAGTCCTTGGGTTAAAATGTGTTTTATCTCCAGTGTTAAGCGGTACTAACTTGTGTCGGTGTAAAATTTGTTCAATAATGCGTTCGCGGGCATTTGCACCTATGTGTGGCTTGTTTTGTCCCATGCTGGACTGGAAAACATGCTGGCTTGTTTGAAAGATGATGTCTATGGTTAGACAACGGTTTGATGAGTCGTAATTGTGCATTGTTTGTGTTTTGGGCCAGTTTGTGTCCAGTTTTGGTTTAACCAATGTCGAATTATCTGTTGTATTGATGATGTAATGCCTTCAAAATGTTGTGGAATTTCTACAATATTGGGTAGGTGTAATGAGGCTTTTTCTAAGTGGTTTGCTTTTTCGTTTCCTGGAGAGCCGAAGTGACTGGCCCCCACAGGGAACGGACCTCTATACCCACCAGTTGAGGCGCTTGAAATGTTTCATAAATGGAAATATAGCGATGATGCGAAAAAGAAAGAAAAGGAAGTGAAGAAAGGAACAGATTTGGAGTCCGAACAAACCGGATGACGTGTCACATGGAGTGGCGGAATAGACGATTACGCACATAGCGCAGCACAATCAGGAGTGCCTGTAATTTGTTGATGAAAATTGAGGTTGCGTCCGGTAAACGATATTGATTTTGTGTCACCAAAACAATGGTGTTTCCTGTGATGTTGGTATCCTTAGATCCGTTAGTAAAAGTAAATGGAGCGTGGCGATAACGAGACCGAAATTAGTGGAATTTTTGTGTGGCAAATTGTATGGATAAAGCTATGATTTTGGAGTGGTGGTCAAACACAAAATGTGTCGGTTCGCCATCTGCCAGGGTGGAGAAATAAAAATGATTGGCAGAATAGTGAAATGAAGTTATGCAAAAAAAAGTGTTGTTGCGAGAAGCTAAAGTGAGGCCAGTTCGTTTTTCCGCTGGATCTAGGTAAGCATGATGACAATTTGGGAGAACGTGCAAGGACGCATGTGTGGGGTAGTTTTCGTGAAATTATATTTTGAGGCACACCTAAGTGTCTATTGTATTTGTCTAAGAGCTTATGGGGGAATTCCTGCTTCGGTTTCTAAAGAGATGATGGGATAAATGGTCATTGCACCGAGTGCTATCCGGAGGAATTTGCTTCGACTGGTGTCAAAAATTTTCAAAGCGAAGGCACTGACACCAGCATAAACAACTGAGCCATAGTTTATGATTGGTAGAACTAAGGATTTTTACAGTCGTAAAAGTGTGTGACGATCGGCACCAAATGATGAAGTAATACAACGACATAAACTTAGCCGGTGAAAACGGCTGGTCTGGACATGTTTGATGTGTCCATGCATTAAACAGCCTACAATCAAAAATAACACCCAGAGACTTATAGGATTTCACGAAAGGTATGCCATGCTCCAGAGGTGAAGCGGTGTTTCGGAATTTGGGTAGAGAATAGTCTTGCAAAAAAATTATTGTGGCAGATTTTGGGAGCAAAAAGAAGAAACGATACATCGAGGACAATTCATATACTCCGTGAAGTGCATGTTGCAATCGAACTAAACACTGTTCATGATTTAATGAAGCGTGGAAAAGAGCGACGGGTGTCGCCTCACGAAAATGAGACATAAAGAACTGCGAAATCAGCAGTTACTCACGCCAAATGGCAGAGCGGATTGAGTAACGATCGCCACACCGGGAGTTAATGCGAGGATGACTAATACTAAATCGTCCATGACGATGTCTGGATGGGAGGTGAGGAATTTCGGACCCAGTTAAAAAAGGCCAATAAATTGCCATTTTCAACAGGTTTTGCAATACATCTGCTAGCACATTCGAGTTAAACAAGGTCCCGGGAAATGCTAATACCCGGCGCTGAAAATAGCATCACAAGATATTAAATCGATCAGAGATGCACCAGAACTGATTACATTGGCACCGAACATTCGAAATATGAACTCCTTGCTTTCCAATAGTGGCCCGAAAGCTAGACACATGGACCAAATTAGCTCGCTACGCTTGTTATGTACTTCGCTGGAAGGCACGAATACATATTAAGCCTGTCGCTGTTAGCTTTGCCAAATGCCACCTTGAATGTGTTGGTTGATGCTCTGTTGTTATTTCTTTGCGAAAAGTCCAAAAATTACGTTTGCTGCATGCCCCCTGTCATCAACATCAACATTCCTCACACAAATTGAATAGGCATAGGAACAGGGGGGTCATGGCCAACCCACTTTTAAAAGTGTGGGGGGGGGGGGCAACAATGGCAGCTCGCCCTCCCACTTTTGAGACATTTAAATTTCCTAAATGCATGCACACATTTGCATATGTGAAAAACTTCCTGCAATCCATAACTAAGTAAACGCTGTACATATCACATCGTAACACTTCATTTCTTAAGTCAGGCACACTTGGAGTTGATGTTGACCCTACAACAACGGAACTAATTCAGGAGTTGATGTAATACAACAGATATACGGATATTCGCACCATATATTATGTTATGAAAAGACTATAAAGCAGATAATTTGCCAGCCAACACCAAAATACACTCATGCTATAGTTTCACTGTGGTTGTTTGACTGTTAACATATTTAACATCGATTTGATTAATATTGCTTAGAGTAGATAATTGTAAAGGCTGAGGGCAGTAACGTAACACAATCAAGGTAAGACATACAATTTGCAAGTGCAATTTCTTTGCCTTGATATTACAGAGCTATGGATTATATACGGCCTTGGTCCTATTTGCCATACACTTCAACATTTACATGTATTGTGATTATTGAAGCATACAAATTAATACCACGATACATCCATTGCGTGACTGTAGTATGGAATAGAACTTACAATTTTCACATTTCAATGGATTTTCAGTTTGGCACAGCCCACAGATATCCAACCTTTTGATTGAGATGCCTGGGTATTATCGGTGCCGGCATCTAATATAGCAAAATACTTATTTCCATAATTTACTATGGTATTACAGACACAATAATGAAGTCCACACACTATTATATCAACTCAAGTGCGAGAACGCCTCTCATAATCTTAGGAATCCCCAGAGAGGATTAGGCGCTCGTGATGCGACCTGACAAGGTCACATGAGGAGTGATATGAAGAGTGATGATGTGACGAGTAACGAGTGATGCTTGTCATGTGACCTGAGAAGGCACATGACGAGAATGGCAACTGACTCGAGTGGATCTTCAGCTGGGCAACTGCGTAGTGGCATTGACACGTTAGACGTTAGATTAGACATAGACACGTTAGACATTGAATTCAAATTATGTCGTTCAACAGAAATGGTTCGGTAAGATGATGGGCTCAAGGTATATGTAACAATATCTGCTTAGTATAGACGCTGATTCCATAATATAATCAATGAAGACATTTTGATTACGAGTATTAAAACACCGAATTACAACGGGGACTACTATCAAGGCTTTTCATCGTCCAGTGATGTGTACGTACAGGCTGAGATTTAAGAACCCCGAAGATAATGGGATGAATTTAGGCCAATTGCAGGGTGTATACTTCTGAACACTACTTGTGGTGCAAGCAGTTAAATGGGCATAGGAAAGTCGATTTTGTACGATGTACTCAATAGACATCATTGTTAAACTACACAATCATTAGGACATGCGCAATGGCGTACCGAAGGGGGGCATTGGAGCAGTATCCCTCCCCATGAGAGGTTGTGGCCCGCCAATATCGCGCCGGGGTTCGGAAAAATAACGCCAGGCTCCTTAAAAATCCTGCTGGTGTTCCCAACAATCACACCGGGGAACATAAAACCACTGGGAGCCCAAAAAGTCGCGCAGGGGTCCTTGAAAATGTCGCTGGGGCTCCCAAAATCCTACCAAGGCCCCTGAAAATAACATTGGGTCCTTAAAAATCGATCCGGGACCCTAAAAATGACGCTGAGGGCTCCAAAATGTTGGACCTGGCCCTTGAAAATACCGCTGGACCTGCAGAAGGTCGCGACGGGACCCCGATAAATCGCGCCAGGGCCCCAGAAAATCACGCTAAGGCCATAAGATGTCGGACCGGGCACCTGGAAATCACGCTGGGGGCCAAATAGACCGGAAGTCACGCCGGAGCCCTTGAAAACGACACTGGGCACCAGAAAGACTGGTTAGGCCCTCAAAATCATGCTGGGTCCCAAAATGTCTGGTCGGGGCCCCTGATAATCGCGCTGGGGCTCCAAAGTGTTGGACCGGGCACCAGAAAATCACGCTGGGAGCACAAAAAGTCGTGCCGTGGTCCTTGAAAATCACAATGGGTGCCACAGAAAGACGGGCTGGGCCACTGAAAATCACGCTGGGGGCTTCAAAAGTTCGCGCCTGAGCCCAGAAAATCAAGCTGGAGGCCGAAAAAGTCGTGCCGGGTTCTTGAAAATCACAATGGGGACTCCAAAATATTGGGCCGGGGCCACTGAAAATCACGCTGAGCCTGAAGGTACCGGAAGGTCGCGCCTGGGCACATGCAAATCACGCTGGGAGCTCGACAGGTCGCACCGGGGCCCCAAAGGTCTCATCGGGAACACCCAATAAATTAAGCCGGGGCAAGGAAAAACAGTCTGGACATGGAAATCACTCTGGGGTCCCAGCAATTGTTCCAGAAACCAAAACGTGTTGGACCCCCAAATACGTGTCGAAGCCAATAAAACTCGCGATAGGCATCCAAACAAATGAAGACATGGTCCAAAATCGCACTTGGACCCTAAAACGTCTCGCCGCCCCCCCTTGGAAATCACTACGGGCCAAAAATTCGCGCCGGAGCGCCACAAGTCGCAGCTTGCTTCCCAAGAATCAATCCCCAACCGGAATGTTACTCTGTGGCTACAAACATGGCGTCAAAGTCCCCCAAAACTCGTCGGGCCCCGGAAAAGAAGCACATTGGAGCACCGAAAGAAAATGCACTGCGAGCCCGAAGAATCGTACCGAGGCCCAAAAATATCGCGCAGGAGGTTTACAAAAAAATAGAAGTCGACCCAAAGAAATCACAAAAGGACTCTTTCGAGTCGACCCGAGCGCCGGAAAATTCAGAACAGGTCCTGAAAGAAAGTTCTCCTAAGGGCCTTTTTACTCTGAACGTTGCCATCGGCAAAAAAAATCTCGTTGAGCAGCCGCAGTGGCATACCAAAGAGGAAAATTCACCTACCCCTCCCCTCCATCCCGAAGTGGTGGGCTTCCAAGAATCCGAGAATCGCGTCGGAGTCCAAAAAAATGGTGCTGGGGCCCCATAGATTATCGTCGGGCCCCCAGAATTAGGGGTTATAAATAAATACAGCCGGCACCAAAAAAAATTTGCACCGTGCCCAAAAATTTGCGCCGCGAATGCCAAAATCGCGCTGAGACCCAGATAAATACAACCCGCCCCGCGAACTAACGCAAGCGCCCCAAATATCGCGCTTGGGACCCAAAATTCCTATCGGTACATCGATAAATTCTGGTCGGGGCATGACAAATTCCCCTCGGAGCTCCAAAAATTGGCGCCGGTGGCCACAAATAAGCACAGCTGGTCCAAAAATTACATAGAAACCAGACAAGGATCAAGACTCTCCAAAATATAGAGAGGTTCCGAAAAATAAATTTCCGAGCCAGGAAAATCGCTCCTTAGCCCAAACACACCATCGGATGCCTTAACAAATCGCATACAGCACCGAATAACGTACCGGAGTTCGAAAAGTCGCGACGGGACACCAAAAATAATGTCGCCGGGGGAAGGGAGGGGGGGGGGCAGAAAAATCGGGCCGTTGCTCGGACATTACATAATTCAGAAGAAGTCACCAAAAATTGTGTCGAGTCCCGAAAACTGGAGTCGGATCCCCCCCCCCCCCGGAACCACGCGCCTGGACCCTAAAAGTCGCGACGGGATCCCGATAAATTATACTGGAGCCCCAATATCGTGCTGGGGTCCCACAAATGTGAGCGAGGAACCCCAAATGAACACAACGGGACCCTAAGAGCACAACTGGAGGACGAAAATTCACCGGGCCCTCCAAAGCGTACCGAGTCTGGCAAAAAAGCGGCAGGGCCTTATAACATGATTCGCAGCTCTAAATAAGTACACCGGGAGCTAAAAACCCAAAACACAACGGGGCCCTAAAAGCACAGCGGGGTTTTAGACCGCATGGGGGCCTCAAAAACAGGCTATGGTCCTAGAAAATTGACACGGTTTTAGAAAAGGAACAAAAAGACCGGGCACTAAATAAACACTTCGGGGTCTGGGAAAACACGCCGATACCTAAAAAAGATACCGTCGATGCACAAAAACGCAAAAACTATAAATAAAGAACCGGGGTCGCAAAAATGTGTCCGGCCCCTAACAAAAATTAGCTGAAGCCCTAAAGCACATCCGTAGACAAAGAAAAACTGAAAGGTCCAAGAAAGAACTCCTAACTAGAGCTATTCGAACTAGAGTTCAGTTGCTAACCTGTGAGCGTATTTAACCAAAGAGATGAGGTGCATCAAAGCTCAGCGGTTATCCGGATTTCTTAGCCACCAGAAAACGTGGGAAGAAGATAACGGATCATTGAATTGAATTCAGGATGGGTTCTTGTGGCTCTTAAGTCTGAACACGTTTATGACTTCATGAGGTACCGTGTGCTGTCACATGTCAGCTATTTTGTGTTTAATTGTTGGTCCCCAAAATAAGCGCTTACATTACGTTTCAGCCGGGTGCCACATGATGTAGGTGTAGCATTTCATTTCAAGTGGCGGATATTCTAAGGTGCATAATGTGTACTACAGAGGTGATTGAGGTAACTGATCATCTATGTGTTGGGGTTAGGCCCTAAGGACAAACACCATACAATGTATTTTTATGTATTACGTTTTTCTTTGCCCAAGTTTGTCAGCCTGCCACTCTTGGTCTGTCACACACCGGATTAAAGCATTTTCAACCAGCGATCACCTGTTTCTCATCCTTTCAGCATCAATCATGAAGCTTCTTTTTGCATGGGCAGCATGAAAGCTACGTTCTTGCTTATTCTTTCTCCTCACCAACATCGGTGAACATTTACAAGGGGGACATCTTAGTGACGTAAAGTACTAATTCATGAAAACTAGGGCACACCACATATCCATTAGTGAGGCTGTAATGAGTTTGCAGTCTCCACACGCACGCACATAGCGGAAGTTGAAGAAATTGTATTGGAACAGTAATAGTTACTAATGGTTTCCCTTGCACCAGGAAGATAAACCTATTATTGAGTCAACCAGTCGTGAAGAGTTCCAAGTTCAGCGAAAAGTGTGAATTTGAAAGTACTTATGATGCGATGATAGTTTTTTTAAGTGCCACATGTTGCTGTTAGCCATAGGCGCGCCCAGGGGGCTGCCCCCTCCTCATGATGGGCCCCTTAGGCTTGCCCCTTTGAAAGTTGTGTGTTCACTATTCAAATTATCGGGTTCTCTATCCAAAAGTGCTCAACCATGGTACTTTACGAAATTTCTGGGTGCGCCCCTGCTGTTGACCCTGGCCCACCCACGTTTTGAGACGTTCCTACGCCTATGAAAAATTGATTATATCCAGGGTAGTAGATATCGGTACTTGGTTCAATTGGCATGGCTTCTGGTCGCAAGATCATTCGGCCCGGATCCTGTCCAGCCATATTGAGCTGGCGGAAGGACGAGTTTCAGCACGCATTTTACGTGCACACGATGTCCGCCAGTCCGGACAGGAGCGCCGCTGCGGAGGCTCGTTGTACCAACGAGTTCCTTAGCTTCGTGTCGAGTCAGTATTGTGGAACGCAAGCCCTGCTTGTCGGCGGAACCGGTATTTTCACATAGTGACTTCACGGAGACGCGGGTCGCCACGCTGGCAGACAATGTACGTGGTTTGACGGCAATGGAAAATGTTTTACGGCGGGTGCAATGACAACGACAACTTCCGCAAGATAATGCCCATGGAATATTCTCCACTCCACGAAACGGGATTCACATTTTATGCTGCGTATCTGAGACATCTGGTAGCATAGACAAAACATCGTTTATCTACTTTGAGCTTGAGCGAAGATTTGAAACATTTTTGGGCAGACATCTTAGCAGATTAGTGTTGGGAGTCTAAGAAGCACTGGAGAGGCTGACCCACAGAGTACGATGTTCACATCCGAAATTATTAGAGAGATGCAGAGGAAACTGGGAAGAGCACTAGATAGGCTCCAGTCAATGCACAGGGATAGTGACCTTAACCTATGTGAATTTGTTCCGCTGAAACTGCGGCCCGTCCACGGGTGTAAGACTGAGTTACACAGATTATTGCATGCGGAATCTATACATGACATTAATACGCAGGTCTACCATGCTATGAAAAATATTTGGTTTGGCACAGTGGGCAACCTGAGTATTCTGAAGTGACTTTAAATCAAACAAGACTCGGTCTGGTACTTTTTGGATTTAGCTGAGGGTATATTCTTGTGCTGTTTTCACACGTCCCCAATATTTCCAAAACGTACATTTTTCCCCTCAATATTTCGACATAAAAGCGCCCTTTTTATGTTCGTGTTCCCACATTTCGAAAGGCATAAAATTTGCCTCCCGCGAATTGGCGTTGTATTCACCGGTTTCGAAGACAATAGGCACATCAATATGACTATCGGATTTTGCATTATATTACTTTGAGTTGAGAATAAAGTTAATCATCTGGAGAATAAATGCACTCTGCATTTGAAAAAATTCCACCCGATTGGGGTTTCAAATGGTTCACCTTTGTATTGTTGATTAAGTAAATTATCACCAAGTGTATGCGTACCGGCTCTTCGCAGTGGTGTTTACAAACCGATACCTTTGCCAATGCGCAGGTCGGAAACCACAACATCGACTTGGTTACCATCCGAGACCAGGCGTAAGGGCATCCAGCCATCGGATCATGCAAATCACGCACACATGTAAGACATAATTCCACCAAAATGTAGCGAATCATGTGAGTGGAATGCATGATTATCAGGGACGTGAGCTTGTGGCAGACGGCACCATTATTATAGCGCTCCAATGGCGTGGTAACACCTCGATGGCATTCACAGATGTGTGTTTAATTTTAGGCCTTGCACTTTAACAGTCTTGTAAGAATTCGTGTGCACACGGTGACGTAGTTTGGCCAAACCCAGCCCAGCCACATTCCTGTCGCTGTGACTTGCAAGTGCTGCGTTGCCTCGCTCCGGTGCGGATACCTGGCTAATCAATAATTCCCATCGCTATGAAGGCATGTGCCCTCATACTTCAGAAACCACCGACAAGGCATAATGGTAAATCATTTTTTCGTTCAGCACCGATAAAAAAGGTGCAAAGTTTGAAAATTGCAACAGGTGTGGTCGAATGGCAATCAGCCGAACAGAAAAAAACAACACGTCAGGCATGTCTGGGAATCGGAGCTTACCACCAGGTGAAAGCTGCCCGCCTTTCACTTCACCGTGTTTCCTGAAGTGAGTTTCCTGCAGGTAAAGTACGGAATGCATATGCACAACATGTCTGTACAGCTCAAGAGTTGCGTGCAAATACAACTCTTAAGAGTTGCATTTTCATAATTATGTACATCAGGTCAGCTATAGTGCTCAAACCGGATGATGCATTATTTAAGTAGGTATATACGCACACATTCCACGCAATTACAACTAAATGACTAGCATGCACGCACATACTATGGTAAATATTCGCTACCCAAACCAGAGAGCACGAGGTTTTGCTACCCTTCAGTCTATTTCCATAAATCCGGCTTGCCTGGGCTTAGTCTATGCACCTGAGGTTTTATATTGAGGAGTGGCTGTGTTGCCCTTGTCTATGAAAACGTTCAAGCTACCTCACCAAACTCCCTTACCAAAATGTTCGCGACCTAATGATCATAGGTCCTTAAGCTTCACTCCATATAAACTTACTTCTGTCCTGTCAGCTGGGAATTGAGTGCGCGATCACCGTGTATGGGGGCAGAGTTGACAGAGCACCGTGTATAGGGGCAGAGTTGACCGATCACCGTGTATGGGGGCAGAGTTGACCGATCACCGTGTATGGGGGCAGAGTTGACCGATCACCGTGTATGGGGGCAGAGTTGACCGATCACCGTGTATGGGGGCAGAATTGACCGATCACTGTGTATGGGGGCAGAGTTGACCGACCACCGTGTATGGGGCAGAGTTGACCGATCACCGTGTATAGGGGCAGAGTTGACAGAGCACCGTGTATAGGGGCAGAGTTGACCGATCACCGTGTATGGGGGCAGAGTTGACCGATCACCGTGTATGGGGGCAGAGTTGACCGATCACCGTGTATGGGGGCAGAATTGACCGATCACCGTGTATGGGGGCAGAATTGACCGATCACCGTGTATGGGGGCAGAATTGACCGATCACCGAGTATGGGGGCAGAATTAACCGATCACCGTGTATAGGGTCAGAGTTGACCGATCACCGAGTATGGGGGCAGAATTAACCGATCACCGTGTATAGGGTCAGAGTTGACCGATCACCGTGTATGGGGGCAGAGTTGACCCCTCTCGATGCTGCGATCACCGTGTATAGGGGCAGTGTTGGACTCAGGACATTAAGGACCTGCCTGTACTCTCGTCTCTCGCTGTCACCAACGCTGTTCAGTTATCTTACGCTGCATCTTGCTGGCGGCTCCTTTCCGCTTCCTGTCTCCTCGCACGCTCCTCCTCAGTGTGCAGCGTCATGTCACGTGTGGAGGAGATGCGGCCGCGCCGCACCTCGGCCCTTTGTCCCGTCAGGAACTCCCTGTCCTCTTCGATTGTGATCATCGACATCGCCTGTTCGTTCGTTCGTTTCGACAAAGCCTTAAAATTGATATGTGTATAGAACATTTTCTACTTAGAATAACATGTTATTTCTCCTGTATCAATATTTTGATAAGCTCGTGTTACACCCTGTATAATACCTCATTTTTAGTCTTCTGTATACCAGTGCGGAAGACTAAACCAACGACTCTGACCGTCCGTCTGTCTGTCCGTCTGTCTGTCTGTTATTATTTTTCAACTCAGAAACTACAACAGCTATCAAACCAAAACTGGCATGATAACAAAACGCCATGAGTACTTTTCGACAAAAAGTATAAACTTTGACCTCGTTGAGGCAGTTCTAATTACTATTTTATTTCAAAAATATTTTACACACGATGTTTTTAGACGGAATGACACTAGAAACGCGCCCGTCCCGATAGAAATTCCCCAAAAATGAAAAACACCCCAAATAAGTGGCACCCTAATACATACATCTATATATATATATATGTATATATATATATATATATATATATATATATATATATATATATATATATATATATATATATATATATATATATATATATATATATATTCAAACGGAACTGCTTATTCCAGTTTATTTGACCACCTTTACATACCAAGCGCCCCTCCTGGTATCCTTTACTATATCATCCAACAGTTCTTCGGTTAGGCCTTCAGTCTCAGTGCATACCTACACAACTCTAGAAGCTAAGCACCGGATAATATCAGACTTCATGCACGGAGCACGATGCGATTCATACTTCATGAAGACGTTGGATGTTGTAAGTTTTCTGTACATGGATGCTTTCAGACGCAAATGCTTCGTTTTAATCATTATCTCAAAGAACGATAGCCGTCCATTTTTTTTCGATGTTGAACTAAATAACGGAATTGCTTCTGTTCAGATGCCAGTGAAGTTGCTTGATTATGTATTCCCCATCTGGTCACTGAATGAAAGTATCCTCCACATATCGTCTCCAGAACAGTGGCTGCAGACCTGAGCTCCACAGGAAGCTATGTTCCAGCTGTTCCATAAACAGTATACACATTTGAAATAATTAAGGACAAGCTGAGTTCCATGGGTACGCCGTTGGTTTGTTCGCAATACTGGCCCACGCACTTCAAAGGTATGCGCTTCAGACACGTTTGCAATACATTACGCACAGAGTGTACATCCAAGTGTGTTGATTCCGACAGTATCAGAACGCTGCTTGACTTGCGACTAACATATGGAAATACCACAGCAAATCGGCTATTGAGAAGTTCATTAATCACGGTGCAAAAAAATAATGTAATATGGTTATTCGTGCAACAAAGCAAAGTGCTCCACTCAGTGACGTCACTGTACCCGGTCCGGCTTCACCTCATGATACGGCGAAGTCACTTCCGTGCAACATTTGCCATGTTGCGCGAAGAAACATATATTATCATTACATTGCACTTACTGGTGGGTGCGGTAACCACTGGCCATGCCTTGTCAATACAGTCGAAATGTTTGGCTCCTTCAACCCTTCCCTCTTGACATGCGAGGAATTTATCATCTTACCTGGGCCGAGGAAAATACCCTGATGCCCTCATCAAACCATATAAAAGGACTTATTTCTCAACTAATCCAATTCATGTTTCTATGGTGGATGTAGCGAAAATGCGAATGTATTGTTGTAACCAATTCGATGCCAACATTCAAAAGCGACTTCTCCGGGCCGTGTCCGATAGGAACATTAAAACATTATCCCCAGGGCCTCATGACTATTAGCTGCACCACCACCATACAGCCCGCTTGTTGTCCTCACTCGTCCCTAGCTCTGGGCTCCACCACCATATCATAGCCCGCCTGTTGTCCTCTCTCGTCCCTAGCTCTGGGCTCCACCACCATATCATAGCCCGCCTGTTGTCATCTCTTATTCAGCGAGTCTCATGGACCTGGATTACGCTCACCATCCATGATAAGTATAGCTATTTAAATAAATAACGCCTTATACTTTAAATAAATAACGTATTATATACTATACTTATACTTACATTATGTCTATCTGAAGGAAGCCAAATAGCAAATGGTTAGCAGACCAAGAGTGGATTTGTAGCATTAAATAATTTAATTTCATCCTTGTGCACAGTAAGCGAGATATCTTCACACGCCTTGTTGGCTCATTTTGGAATACATCACAACATATGGCTTAAAAGTAAGGATTCTAAAAGTGCATCTAAATGTTGTTTAAAAGCCTCATGTCGTTAACTCAATAAACCATATTTGAATACATAAACCTAAGAAATACACCTTATTTGAAGAAGCCCAAAAGTACACCCGGTTTGCTTTCATGATGGTGTGAATCATGAGCATGAGACCGGAAGTTCTTCAGTGAATGGTGTGTATACCCCGTCGAATGCGTTGCACACCTTTCGCATCCACTTCAACAATAGACAGCTTACTACGTTCCAGCATGCTGTGCAACAATCACATTGAGGTTCACGAGGCCTTGCAACGTGTGGAATATTCGTGCTGCCTGGTGCAGATTATCGTGTAGCGGTTTCGTTGTACATAACATGAATTGAAGATTCGGGCGAGTGACTGACAAAAACGCTCTCCAGCCGCTTTGGCAGCCTCGACACAATGCCAAGTGGTGGCGAAAGGTGAGCCGCAATTGCACGCAACGCTGCTCTCTCGAGAGCCTTTCGCGGCGTTTCCAGGCTGCAGCAGGCGTCGGAATGTGCAAATCTGTCTAACTGAGCTGTCGCCGGCGAAACCTTGCAGGTGCGGAGGCAGCCTCCGGCTTACAAGCGTCGCTACTGGCAATGTGGCCGGCGCGTCGGCCCGGATTACCGGCAGGGCGACGTGAACTTTTATGTGGCCCTCATACCCATGTCCAATTAGGCTTTACCTTCGAGCTAACACACCCAGCTTCGACGAAGCTGATGACTTCTTATGAAATCCTACACCGATTCCGTGGGCCTCTCTCGCAAACAGATTACTTCTGTTTTGTGTGTGGAATAGATCTCCTTCGCTTGACTCGGGAGCTTGACACTGGTTCTAGAATACATTGCCGGCCGCACCAGGTGTCGACGCGCGGACGAACTTCTCCTCGATATACGCTGGTCGCTAGCTGAGCTCCCAGCCTGAGATCGCAGCCGCGGCGCTTTGTCCATTAGTGTCTGTTCAGCCTGGTCGCTGTGTCTCGCGCTGTTGATTGCCGGGCTGTTGGCGGTCGCGACTGTCCATATGGAGGTGCGATACAAGAGACACGGCTGCCAGGCCTGCCGGAGCAGTACTGGTGGCTGTCCATATGGAGGTGCGATACAAGAGGCACGGCTGCCAGGCCTGCCGGAGCAGTACTGGTGGCTGTCCATATGGAGGTGCGATACAAGAGGCACGGCTGCCAGGCCTGCCGGAGTAGTACTGGTGGCTGTCCTCACAGGAATTAAATAGCCGTATTCAATCTCGTCACCGGATTTTTACTCCGATCCCGTGATATTTCAAATGATTGTCTTGTGGTAATTCTCAAAACTTGGCATACGGTTTGCTAAATAAACCAGCAACTGAAATGTGGACACAATGGGAAAAGAACATCAGAGAACATCCGCAGAACATGGGCAGGACATCGACAGAACATAGGCAGGACATCGACAGAAAGTGGGCAGGACATCGACAGAACATGGGCAGGACATCGACAGAACATACGAGGGACATCAACAGAAAGTGGGCAGGACATCGAAAGAACGTGGGCAGGACGCCGACAGAACGTGAGCAGGACATCGACAGAACATGGGCATGACGTCGACAGAACACCAACCGGGAATCTGCAGGACATCGGCAGCACATCAACAGGGACAGAACATGGGCAGGACATCGACAGCACATGGGCAGGACATCGACAGAACGTGAGCAGGACATCGACAGAACATGGGCAGGACGTCGACGGAACACCAACCGGGAATCTGCAGGACATCGGCAGAACACGGAGAGGACTTTGGCAGTACTAAGGGTTCCGCTGGCTCCGATTGGGGGAACTTTGGCAGCACTCAGGGCTCCGTTGGTCCTGATCGAGGGGACTGGCAGGACTAAGGGCTCCGTTGGTCCTGATCGAGGGGACTGGCAGGACTAAGGGCTCCGTTGGTCCTGATCGAGGGGACTGGCAGGACTAAGGGCTCCGCTGTTCCTGGGATCGGCCGGTCAATTGCTGAACTGCGCTGTAATTCGTCAACAGTATCTAGCTGACGACGGCACATCTGGGCCCCATCCCCATAACACCCGCCTACAGCAGGCACGTCTGGGCCCCATCCCCAAAAACACTCGCCTACAGCAGGCATGAGGGAAGAATACCCGACTACAACAGACATGAGGTGAGAAGATTCGCCTACAACAGGCATGAGGTAAGAAGACCCGCCTACA
Organism: Ashinkailepas kermadecensis; assembly: GCA_034440615.1. Classification (NCBI taxonomy): domain Eukaryota; kingdom Metazoa; phylum Arthropoda; class Thecostraca; family Neolepadidae; genus Ashinkailepas; species Ashinkailepas kermadecensis. Next base: position 170,120 of record JAOTOM010004389.1, on the reverse strand, counting down.
ACAGGCATACGATAAGAAGATCCGGCTACAACAGACATGAGGTAAGAATAGTGTCTTCTGGTTTTACATAGCTGGTCACGTGTAAATCATATGGTCCACGAGAGTACAGATACCCTAACTACTCCGCAGTAAACCTCAAGAGCGGCTCATCTTTATGAACGGGCCTCTTCCATCGGCTCATACGGCTTGACTTGGTAAACGTGAAAAGGCTTGGCAGAAACGTGCTCAGCATTTTGATTGAAATTGAACATGAATCAAAGCCAGTGCAAGGTGACGTTAAATACAAATATTTTGTGATGGTCTGGTGCTAATATCGAATAATTTCCATGGGTTCCTCATCAAACTTCACGTTTATATTTTTAGATACACACATTGTGAGCTTCATGAGAACTGATTCGTCCCTGATTGGGTTAGTGAACTGAGAAAAAACAACAATGTGGCGTTCTCAAGAAGTTCTATCACATCATAGAAGTTGTATGGTGCTACGCTAACAACTGACCTTCGCGATCAGGTCAAATATCACATTTTCGCCAAAGGTAAGGACATTTTAAGTTCAACACGATGTGGTGCCTCAACTATTGGCGTTACGGCCTCGAAATATGTGTCATCAGCTTTCATGAAGTCTTGTGGTTCTGATGATGTTTCATATTGCCCCTTTGAACCCATAGATACAGTATCAGGTCAGGACAAGCTTGCAAACTCTGCTTTCCAACGGAAATAAATTTGGACCAAGATATCTATTGTGAGTGCTCTGTGGTACAAATGGACACCGAATTCGTTTTCAGCACCCAGTGTTATTCCCGAACACGACCAAAATAAAAAAAATAACACATAATTGTTTGTCAATTGGGATCGCCCAAGGTCAATGCTCTCACAATACCTTTAAAAGCTTAATCACATTTTGTGAGCAATAAGACTGACTCTATGATCACCTCCGCCTTGCACCTGAGCGTCAGACGGGATCCGTCAATCGATTGCAGGTGATTACCCATGGGTGTTTACTCTCGTAAGAGAACAGAGTGAAGCGAAGCATTGCAATTAATTGAATGCGCTTCTAAAGTTAGTTGACCAATTAAATCAAGCTATTGGTATGCCTAGGGTCCAGGGAAAGCACAAGGAACTGTAGGTCATGCCATTCAAAGTAGCCTATCCCTAGCAATAATATCGGGGCGTCTGTACCATACTCTGGGACAATATAATAGGCGCCGCATAATCCGTCCGCGGATAATCGGCCCGCCCTATTATTGCGACCAAATCAACACAGTGCGGAAGTTCCTGGAGAAACACAGCGACAAAATCCCCACTAATTACGTGCATGTGTGGTCAGAGTGACAAGACTGCACAGTGGTCAGAGCTTCAAGGCTGCATGTGTGGTTAGAGTGACAAGACTGCACAGTGGCCAAAACTTCAAGGCTGCATGTGTGGCGAGAGGGTCAAAACTGCACTGGTCAGTGCGTCAAACTGTCTGTGTGGCGAGACGATTCAGACTGCATGTGTGGTCAGAGCGTCAAAACTGCGTGTGTGGTCAAAGGGTTAAGGCTGCGCGGACATCTCAAGGAACTCTGATGGCAGACGCATTGTACTACAAAAGGTGGTCCTTCCCAGGATGTGCCAACGAGCGCCATCTTGGAAACGGAAAAGTCTGTTTGCACCCAATATTTGACCAACTCTTTGCTGTAATCAAATCGGATTGGAAGAACCGTGGTCTTTTCCTTCATGTTTGTCCAATATGCTATGACGTTTTCTACTGTCACCAAAAGATAAAAACACCATGATGCGCGTCCTGATGTTTCGTGGGCAACATGCTTAGTGGAAACAGCCTTAGAGCTTGTTTTTGGATCCCTCTAGTCAGTGTTGAAGGCTTTGGGCTTGTACCTTCGCATGCGACAGCCTGCAAGTGCGTGTCCAGGCAAGTTCGTCAGGCAAAAGTTCCTCGTAATCGGTTTTTCCACGGACCAAAGAGCGGATTTAACTTAAATGCGCGTTCGTAAAGCTTTAACATGGTTCAGTTATTTTAAACGGACCAAAACGACACTCGCAACGAAATAGGTACATACATGACGGCGACTTAACGATGTGCCACGTGCATTTGCAAGCATCACTTTAAATGAGGTGCAACAATACGCTTAGTCACATATGTCGCATTTATATCTGAAGCCGGTGTCAATGCTGTTGACGCATGTTCAAGGGACGTAGCGTCGACCCCATTCCGCACGCGTGGCAGGCGTGTAGCATGTGGCAACCAGGCGACTCTCACCAGTAAATGCCGGCAGCAGCGCCTGTCTGGCGGTCCTCGGCGGCCGTGTCTCCGCGTCGCCCGTCGTCTCGACACAGCCGCACGTACCACCCGTCAGAACCAGCAGGACCACGCTCAGCCACATAGTGAACACCGGCCGTCGTCGCTCCGTGGCTGGCCTCACGCCCCAAATCAAGAGACGCACGCAGGCGTGGGTGCGGACCCGAGTCGCTTCGTCGTCCTGACGTCAGTCTGTGTGCAATGCTGCAGCCGCCGGACCGGTCAGGCGGCCACTGGCCCGACCCGAGCCACACGTCTCCGGCTCTGGTAACACTCTCCCGGACCGGTCAGGTGGCCACTGGTCAGACCCGAGCCACACGTCTCCGGCCCTGGTAACACTCTCTCGGACCGGTCAGGTGGCCACTGGCCAGACCCGAGCCACACGTCTCCGGCCCTGGTAACACTCTCCCGGACCGGTCAGGTGGCCACTGGCCCGACCCGAGCCACACGTCTCCGGCCCTGGTAACACTCTCCCGGACCGGTCAGGTGGCCACTGGTCAGACCCGAGCCACACGTCTCCGGCCCTGGTAACACTCTCTCGGACCGGTCAGGTGGCCACCGGCCAGACCAGAGCCACACGTCTCCGGCCCTGGTAACACTCTCCCGGACCGGTCAGGTGGCCACTGGTCAGACCCGAGCCACACGTCTCCGGCCCTGGTAACACTCTCCCGGACCGGTCAGGTGGCCACTGGCCAGATCCGAGCCACACGTCTCCGGCCCTGGGTAACACTATCTCGGACCGGTCAGGTGGCCACTGGTCAGACCCGAGCCACACGTCTCCGGCCCTGGTAACACTCTCCCGGACCGGTCAGGTGACCACTGGCCCTACCCGAGCCACACGTCTCCGGCCCTGGTAACACTCTCCCGGACCGGTCAGGTGGCCACTGGCCCTACCCGAGCCACACGTCTCCGGCCCTGGTAACACTCTCTCGGACCGGTCAGGTGGCCACTGGCCCGACCCGAGCCACACGTCTCCGTCCCTGGTAACACTCTCTCGGACCGGTCAGGTGGCCACTGGTCAGACCCGAGCCACACGTCTCCGGCCCTGGTAACACTCTCCCGGACCGGTCAGGTGACCACTGGCCCTACCCGAGCCACACGTCTCCGGCCCTGGTAACACTCTCCCGGACCGGTCAGATAACCACTGGCCAGACCCGAGCCACACGTCTCCGGCCCTGGTAACACTCTCCCGGACCGGTCAGGTGACCACTGGTCAGACCCGAGCCACACGTCTCCGGCTCTGGTAACACTCTCTCGGACCGGTCAGATAACCACTGGCCAGACCCGAGCCACACGTCTCCGGCCCTGGTAACACTCTCCCGGACCGGTCAGGTGGCCACTGGCCAGACCCGAGCCACACGTCTCCGGCCCTGGTAACACTCTCCCGGACCGGTCAGGTGACCACTGGCCCTACCCGAGCCACACGTCTCCGGCCCTGGTAACACTCTCTCGGACCGGTCAGGTGACCACTGGTCAGACCCGAGCCACACGTCTCCGGCCCTGGTAACACTCTCTCGGACCGGTCAGGTGGCCACTGGTCAGACCCGAGCCACACGTCTCCGGCCCTGGTAACACTCTCTCGGACCGGTCAGGTGGCCACTGGTCAGACCCGAGCCACACGTCTCCGTCCCTGGTAACACTCTCCCGGACCGGTCAGGTGGCCACTGGCCAGATCCGAGCCACACGTCTCCGGCCCTGGGTAACACTATCTCGGACCGGTCAGGTGGCCACTGGTCAGACCCGAGCCACACGTCTCCGGCCCTGGTAACACTCTCCCGGACCGGTCAGGTGACCACTGGCCCTACCCGAGCCACACGTCTCCGGCCCTGGTACACTCTCCCGGACCGGTCAGGTGGCCACTGGCCCTACCCGAGCCACACGTCTCCGGCCCTGGTAACACTCTCTCGGACCGGTCAGGTGGCCACTGGCCCGACCCGAGCCACACGTCTCCGTCCCTGGTAACACTCTCCCGGACCGGTCAGGTGACCACTGGCCCTACCCGAGCCACACGTCTCCGGCCCTGGTAACACTCTCCCGGACCGGTCAGATAACCACTGGCCAGACCCGAGCCACACGTCTCCGGCCCTGGTAACACTCTCCCGACCGGTCAGGTGACCACTGGTCAGACCCGAGCCACACGTCTCCGGCTCTGGTAACACTCTCTCGGACCGGTCAGATAACCACTGGCCAGACCCGAGCCACACGTCTCCGGCCCTGGTAACACTCTCCCGGACCGGTCAGGTGGCCACTGGCCAGACCCGAGCCACACGTCTCCGGCCCTGGTAACACTCTCTCGGACCGGTCAGGTGGCCACTGGTCAGACCCGAGCCACACGTCTCCGGCCCTGGTAACACTCTCCCGGACCGGTCAGGTGACCACTGGCCCTACCCGAGCCACACGTCTCCGGCCCTGGTAACACTCTCTCGGACCGGTCAGGTGACCACTGGTCAGACCCGAGCCACACGTCTCCGGCCCTGGTAACACTCTCCCGGACCGGTCAGGTGGCCACTGGCCAGACCCGAGCCACACGTCTCCGGCCCTGGTAACACTCTCTCGGACCGGTCAGGTGACCACTGGTCAGACCCGAGCCACACGTCTCCGGCCCTGGTAACACTCTCTCGGACCGGTCAGGTGACCACTGGTCAGACCCGAGCCACACGTCTCCGGCCCTGGTAACACTCTCTCGGACCGGTCAGGTGACCACTGGTCAGACCCGAGCCACACGTCTCCGGCCCTGGTAACACTCTCCCGACCGGTCAGATAACCACTGGCCAGACCCGAGCCACACGTCTCCGGCCCTGGTAACACTCTCCCGGACCGGTCAGGTGACCACTGGCCAGACCCGAGCCACACGTCTCCGGCCCTGGTAACACTCTCCCGGACCGGTCAGGTGACCACTGGCCAGACCCGAGCCACACGTCTCCGGCCCTGGTAACACTCTCTCGGACCGGTCAGGTGGCCACTGGCCCTACCCGAGCCACACGTCTCCGGCCCTGGTAACACTCTCCCGGACCGGTCAGGTGACCACTGGCCTTACCCGAGCCACACGTCTCCGGCCCTGGTAACACTCTCCCGGACCGGTCAGGTGACCACTGGCCAGACCCGAGCCACACGTCTCCGGCCCTGGTAATACAGCTGTCATCCACAGCCGAGTGTCACCGCTCCGCCACTCTGTCTCTGTCTCCCTCTGGCTACAACCACTCGGTCCGTTCGCCGTCTGTCTCTCCTGCACGGGGCCGCACCACCTCCTTTCTGGTGCAGGCTCGGCTGCCGACTGGTATTGGAGAACGGCGTCGTGGTCCGCTCTGGCGGCCGGGGTGCTTCAAGGGCGAGCCGTGCCCCGCCCTGCGGCACGACACGAGCTGGCGGTCACCATGTTACTAGAGCGCCCAGCACCTCGTCTCCTACCTGCCGTCTCGTACCACCAGGACCTTCAGAATCCAGGTGACATACACCATGTAATATAGCGAAGGGTACTGATGCAATTGGTGTTAGCAAACGTGAATTTGTGTTCCAATCTTCTCCGGAATCAGTGTTTCTGTGCCTGTTGTTGCGGTTCTAAAACTAGTAAAAGACGCCATTAGGAGCGCTGGACAATCGAGGGCAGGAGGCGGGCTGTGGGGCTCGTCTGTTGCAGGCATAGGATCCGACACCATACCGAGACTAGAAGCCTGCCGACCGACAGCAATTGTGATCCGAGACAGCAACTGCGAGGCAGCCCGTAAAGACAAGCACCTCATGGCGTCCAATCTTCGCAGAAGTGCAGGAACTTCAGAAGTAAGTCAAACGTATTTCGACATTGCATCATAGTGCATTCACATTTTAGATTTGTGCTTAATTTTTGACAGAGGAACCCGATTGCGGAAATAGTGCTTCAAATTTAGGCACACGTGTCTTGAAAAGAAAACAATCCTTCGGAGCAACAAAAGTGCGTATCTAAAAGATAATGATGTGGTGAAGATTAGCACACATCAAAATCAAAAGACTGGGCTTAATTCTTAGTGATTCAAGAACGACTTAAAATCATGCAATAAAGACTTTATTATGGGTTCGAAAGCGAAACGGTACGGCTCGGCAGGTTACTCAGATGATCTTTTGTCCTGGATATACGAGAGTAGATTCGCTTTGGCTTCGCCCTCGCTCGTTGCGATTTGTGAGGTATTCGCCATACCACCAGCATGAGTCGCCTAAATAGGCAGTGGACGAGCGATGGCAACTGCTAAAAGGGCAGAGCAATGAGCAATGGAATATCCGTGCATATCAGTCCATACGCACATTGCATTCAGTGGTTATACAGGCACTCGCCTTCGAGAATATGCGCATTGTGTAGAGCGAAAGTGATTTTGGATGCGATGTATTCACCAATTGCATTGCTAAAGGCCGAAATAAGAAGCGCTATCCTCCTGGGACAAACTCAAGACCCCGTGGTGGAAGTTAACCACTTTATATATTTGTCATCCGGATTTATTCGTGCATGCGCTGGGTGTTGTGCTGCATTTTGTGTCTATAATTTATGCCTGCTATAAAATAATATCGCATGACATGTTCTGTGCCGATTGGCCGCGGAAATCAAGGCAAAACAGTAGCATTAGCGTATATATATATATATATATATATATATATATATATATATATATATAAATATTTATATATATATATATATATATATATATATATATATATATATATATATATATAGAACATACGTATATATGATATATACATGATAAACCTTGGCCAAAATGGCGCTGCTCCGGAAGAAATAATGTCAAAATAGATCGTTCCACACCAACATAAAATCAGCTTATGCATAATAAATTACAACTGGGTTTCAATTGTACCATATTTCATTATCTTGTCGTATATGTGTCATAAGTCATATATATATAATTATTGCAAAATACCTCTACTAGTCTTCCAGCTGAATGTATTGACTAGGTCCCTTACTCGAACTAAACAAAAGGTGTCTAGTGCATCATCTACTTGTGTTAGTGAGCCATCGGTGCGTTAGGTGCAGTCATCGGCTGCAACTGTCAGAGGTGTCTGCCGCGTCGCCTCTGCCGCGTCGCCTCTGCCGCGTCGCCTCTGCCGCGTCGCCTCTGCCGCGTCGCCTCTGCCGCGTCGCCTCTGCCGCGTCGCCTCTGCCGCGCTGTTGACACGCTGTCTGGCCTCGCTGTTGACACACTGTCTGGCCTCGCTGTTGACACACTGTCTGGCCTCGCTGTTGACACACTGTCTAGCCTCGCTGTTGACACACTGTCTGGCCTCGCTGTTAGCACACTGGCTGGCCTCGCTGTTGGCACACTGTCTAGCCTCGCTGTTGACACACTGTCTAGCCTCGCTGTTGGCACACTGTCTGGCCTCGCTGTTGACACACTGTCTAGCCTCGCTGTTGGCACACTGTTTGGCCTCGCTGTTGAGCACACTGTCTGGCCTCGCTGTTGGCACACTGTCTAGCCTCGCTGTTGACACGCTGTCTGGCCTCGCTGTTGGCACACTGTCTGGCCTCGCTGTTGGCACACTGTCTAGCCTCGCTGTTGACACACTGTCTAGCCTCGCTGTTGGCACACTGTTTGGCCTCGCTGTTGGCACACTGTCTAGCCTCGCTGTTGACACGCTGTCTGGCCTCGCTGTTGACACACTGTCTGGCCTCGCTGTTGACACCCTGTCTAGCCTCGCTGTTGACACACTGTCTGACCTCGCTGTTGACACACTGTCTGGCCTCGCTGTTGGCACACTGTCTGGCCTCGCTGTTGACACACTGTCTGACCTCGCTGTTGACACACTGTCTGGCCTCGCTGTTGACACACTGTCTGACCTCGCTGTTGACACACTGTCTGGCCTCGTGTTGACACACTGTCTGACCTCGCTGTTGACACACTGTCTGGCCTCGCTGTTGACACACTGTCTAGCCTCGCTGTTGACACACTGTCTGGCCTCGCTGTTGGCACACTGTCTGGCCTCGCTGTTGACACACTGTCTGGCCTCGCTGTTGACACACTGTCTGGCCTCGCTGTTGACACACTGTCTGGCCTCGCTGTTGACACGCTGTCTGGCCTCGCTGTTGACACGCTGTCTGGCCTCGCTGTTGACACACTGTCTGGCCTCGCTGTTGACACGCTGTCTAGCCTCGCTGTTGACACGCTGTCTGGCCTCGCTGTTGACACACTGTCTGGCCTCGCTGTTGACACGCTGTCTGGCCTCGCTGTTGACACGCTGTCTGGCCTCGCTGTTGACACGCTGTCTGGCCTCGCTGTTGACACGCTGTCTAACCTCGCTGTTGACACGCTGTCTAGCCTCGCTGTTGACACGCTGTCTGGCCTCGCTGTTGACACGCTGTCTGGCCTCGCTGTTGACACACTGTCTGGCCTCGCTGTTGACACGCTGTCTAGCCTCGCTGTTGACACGCTGTCTGGCCTCGCTGTTGACACGCTGTCTGGCCTCGCTGTTGGCACACTGTCTGGCCTCGCTGCTGGCACACTGTCTAGCCTCGCCGTTGACACGCTGTCTGGCCTCGCTGTTGACACACTGTCTAGCCTCGCTGTTGACATGCTGATTGCTCTCGCTGTTGGTACGCTGTCTGCCCTCGCTGCTGACACGGTATGCTCTGTTCCGTGCCAATACCCTGGTGAGTTAGCTACTGCCGCTTGTGAGACGAGGGAGATTTAGTTGTCAAGTCATTTTTGAGAGCCAAGGTGAGTCAGGAAACGTTGCAAATGTCTGATATGTGTGCTTTGGCTGTCGTTTTTTATGAGGCACAAGGAGAGATGGAACTTTGCATGATTTTTGGAGGCCCTCTCAAAGCTACCGTGGACCCCCAATAATTTAAGCTTTTATCTTGAGACCATATGTGTTGGACCCCAAACTGATCTAGATCTTCCAATTTCCTCCATGCATTCCCCGAAATAATTTTGGTCAAGTTCTGCCTCCGGACACAGGTGCGCCAGGTGCCATTCGCAGGTCCACCTGTGAGCAGGTAGCAAGGTGTGCTAGGTGAAAAGCACAAATTAATCTGGTGTCACACACAGATGGGTCAGGTGTCAAACGCAGGTGGTCAGGTGTCACACGCAGGTGGGATAGGCGTCAGATGTAGGTGGTCAGGTGTCACGCATAGGTGTCACACACAGGTGGGTCAAGTGTCAGACGCAGGTAGTCAGGTGTCACACACAGGTGTCACACACAGGTGGGTCAGGTGTCAGACGCAGGTAGTCAGGTGTCATACACTGGTGTCACACACAGGTGGATCAGGTGTCAGACCAGGTGGGTCAGGTGTCAGACGATGACATGTATGACGTCATTTTGTCGTCATACACGACATTTTGTATTTTGGAGGGACGGTCCTCATTTTGGAGGGACGCCATATCATCGGAGGGCGCAACTGATTGAGAAAGTTGTGATTGGGTGCGCTCGATTGTGGCTAGAGGTGCGCCTTTATCGAGTCAGAGAGGCGCCACCTTTTCATGGGCCCATGACCCTCTGTCCTCCCTCACCCCACCCCGGTTCGATTCTGATCCGTAGCACTATGCTTAGCCGGAAGCTCAACCGTTGTCGCAATTAGTCCACTGGCCCAGTGAAGGTGGATAACCAGGGCACGGGTGTCTAATTAGTCCACTGGCCCAGTGAAGGTGGATAACCAGGGCACGGGTGTCTAATTAGTCCACTGGCCCAGTGAAGGTGGATAACCAGGGCACGGGTGTCTAATTAGTCCACTGGCCCAGTGAAGGTGGATAACCAGGGCACGGGTGTCTAATTAGTCCACTGGCCCAGTGAAGGTGGATAACCAGGGCACGGGTGTCTAATTAGTCCACTGGCCCAGTGCAGGTAGATAACCAGGGCACGGGTGTCTAATTAGTCCACTGGCCCAGTGAAGGTGGATAAACAGGGCACGGGTGTCTAATTAGTCCACTGGCCCAGTGCAGGTAGATAACCAGGGCACGGGTGTCTAATTAGTCCACTGGCCCAGTGAAGGTGAATAAACAGGGCACGGGTGTCTAATTAGTACACTGCCCCAGTGCAAGTAGATAACCAGGGCACGGGTGTCTAATTAGTCCACTGCCCCAGTGCAGGTAGATAACCAGGGCACGGGTGTCTAATTAGTCCACTGCCCCAGTGAAGGTGGATAACCAGGGCACGGGTGTCTAATTAGTCCACTGGCCCAGTGAAGGTGAATAAACAGGGCACGGGTGTCTAATTAGTCCACTGGCCCAGTGCAGGTAGATAACCAGGGCACGGGTGTCTAATTAGTCCACTGGCCCAGTGAAGGTGAATAAACAGGGCACGGATGTCTAATTAGTACACTGCCCCAGTGCAAGTAGATAACCAGGGCACGGGTGTCTAATTAGTCCACTGCCCCAGTGCAGGTAGATAACCAGGGCACGGGTGTCTAATTAGTCCACTGCCCCAGTGAAGGTGGATAACCAGGGCACGGGTGTCTAATTAGTCCACTGCCCCAGTGCAGGTAGATAACCAGGGCACGGGTGTCTAATTAGTCCACTGCCCCAGTGCAGGTAGATAACCAGGGCACGGGTGTCTAATTAGTCCACTACCCCAGCGGAGGACCCAGGGTACGGGTGTTTAACTTGCCCACTTCCCCAGCGGAGGTAGACACGCAGGACACGGATGGCCAATTAGCACACCTCTCAGCAGAGGTAGATAGGATGGATGCTCAGTCAGTCCACTGGCTCAGCGGAGTTTGCCGTCCAGGGCACGGGTGTCGAGCTGTTTGACTGGCCAGCTGTTCACCAGGCTGTGTCAGTGTGGGTGATTCGCACGGTGGTCTGGTCGGCCGCGCCAGACACCTAACCAGCTGACCGACCACCAAGGACCGGCGTCCGCACGCGCCGCTGGCAATGAAAGTGCCGCCGGCGGCAAGGTCGAGCCGAGAGAGTCAGTCAGCGACGCGCCCCGGCAGACTCGGCCACCTTCTGCCGAAGGAATGTGGTCCCAGGTCACGCCGACGTGTTGCGAGCAAATCATGCGCGACCAGTCGGGTCAGCCACCTTCCCCCGAAGGTATGTGGTCCCAGGTCACGCCGACGTGTTGCGAGCAAATCATGCGCGACCAGTCGGGTCGGCTACCTTCCTCCAAGGGTATGCGGTACTAGGTCACGCCGACGTGTTGCGAGCAAATCATGCGCGACCAGTCGGGTCGGCTACCTTCCTCCAAGGGTATGCGGTACTAGGTCACGCCGACGTGTTGCGAGCAAATCATGCGCGACCAGTCGGGTCGGCTACCTTCCTCCAAGGGTATGCGGTACTAGGTCACGCCGACGTGTTGCGAGCAAATCACCCGCAGCCAGTCGGGTCAGCCACCTTCCCCCGCATGTATGCGGTCCAGGGAAGCAAAAAATTATCAGCTTGTCGCACACCTTGGAAGATTACCTACTGTCTGTCATACGATATTTTCGGAAGCGTTATAACATCCTCTAACATGTTAGGTGGCAGGGCGAGCGTGCCCCCGCCACGTCCATAGTTACCTTCCCCCATTGCTTCAGCATGACTGATGGTAGAGTTCGCTCGGATCGTGATCCTCCAACCACCAACGGTTGCGGCCTCCCATTTAAAAGTATTTAATGGAGACCTTTCTTCCCGGTGAAATATTGCACCTGTGTTTGGGCTTTCCGTCAACGGATAGCAGGAGTGTGTCGTGACTGGCCACCATATTCTGGTTTTTGTTTCCGGTTCTAAATACATGTGTGTGACATTCTTTTTTAGACTGTCACACGTGTTATGCCAACTAACCGCCAGCTCTTCCACCTCCTAGGGACGGTTAGAAGAGCGCTGTGACAGAGTTCGCTCAGTTTTTCCTGCGAGGGACACTGGTACAACTCTACTACGACAATCGTCTGACGGCGATGTACAAACGTCGTAGGGGACATGTGGAACATGGAGTTGTTCTAACACAGCCAGAGGCGCAGCCAAGGGGGTGGTCCGGGGGAATGAGCCCCACCTCCTTGGCAACCCCAAGTCACTTGATGAAACGATCAATTTTGAGATTTTCACCATGCAAAACCCTCAATGTATGGCGCGCTTCGCGCGCCGCAGGCTCCGTCTTTTCCATTATATTTTGGGGAGTTGGACCCGCCTCAGGAAAATCTTGGCTGCGCCAATGAACACAGCTTGCCATTTTTCCTCCTGACCTATCTTACACCGAACTCTGTCGCATACCCTGGATGGTGAGTTCGCGGGTTTTTGCTCCTTTGATGCGGTCCCAGGTCACGCCGACGTATTGCGAGACAATCACCCTCGGGCGGTCGTGTCGACCACCTGGCGCCGAATGTGTCGTCACTGCTGTCACATCACGCCGGCTGGTGTCGGCCAGTGGCGCTGTACCGGAGAATCAGGCGTCCGGACTCCCCACTCGCTGTGCCGGGGAATCAGGCGTCCGGACTCCCCACTCGCTGTGCCGGGGAATCTGACCTGAGGACTCCGCACTTCTTGTCATCTTTATTGAATGGCCCGTCGATGCAGCTAACAAGGGAGATAAACCCGCCGTTCCGGACAGCAGCTTGTGAAGGTCACCAACGACGTGTAGCAGCGGAAAGTCAAACTCAGCACTGACTACGTCGAGATTCTGACCAAGGACTAGAAGATGAGGCAGTTCCTGCTGCAGGGGATGGAGTTGTACAGACAGAAGTTCCCCGACTTCAGGAAAAGGACGCTCACCCACGGGTTCCATACCCCAGGTTCGGTGCGTAATATACATTTGCACTAACACAGTGTGGCCGCTTCCTACCCTAGATATTGTCATGTGGTATGTACCTATGTGATGACATGTGACGTGAATTTAAGTTTTCCCATGGCACTGGGTACCAATATGCTTTGTAATGCATGCATTGCAGTTTTTCTTTGCAAAAATGGTTGACTAGAACAGCCCATTGGAAATGAAACTGCTGACTATAAACAGAAGGAAATACTTAATAGAGTATCCGACTTTGGCTAGATTTGGCAGAATTTCAACAATTTGGGGCAAGGTGAAAGTTGTTTCTTCAAAATATATATTGCCGCGCCATTTTGAATCCTCTCACAAAGAGCGATGGAAAAACACGGTTCCCGCTGAATCGAAAAAGCGCTCTGCATTTCGAACAGCCATAGTCAGACATAGGAAAGGTATACTGGAACATAATCTGGTTACCGACTGTACCGACTGTACAGACTGTACCATACACACGTACCTCCGTTGGTTACCGACTGTACCATACACACGTACCTCCGTTGGTTACCGACTGTACCATACACACGTACCTCCGTTGGTTACCGACTGTACCATACACACGTACCTTCGAGCATTTCAGTCATCCCCATTATTTTCAGAAACACAACCATCGTCCTCCCAGTACTTATCTAGTCGGGCTTTGAAAGCCGAGTCGTTTCAGCGGAGCCGACCTCTTCGGGCGGAAGACCCCAGCTGCTTATCACCTCGATTGCCAAATGATTGCTTCTGTCTCTTGTGCGGACTGTTGGCCTGAATAGCTTCAGGTGGTGTCTCCTGGTTGGGCTGTTGATCGTCACGCGGGTGAAGAGAGCAGAAGCATCCATTCTGATCTTTCCTGCCAAAAGCTGGGCGGTGTTGAGTAAAGGTGAATGTGTAGTTCCTTCTCTGTCGTGGCATGTTGTTCATGTCAGGCGGGTGCGTGTGCTGTGTTTCCGTGGTGCGTGTGCTGTGTTTCCGTGGTGCATGTGCTGTGTTTCCGTGGTGCGTGTGCTGTGTTTCCGTGGTGCGTGTGCTGTGTTTCCGTGGTGTGTGTGCTGTGTTTCCGTGGTGCGTGTGCTGTGTTTCCGTGGTGTGTGTGCTGTGTTTCCGTGGTGCGTGTGCTGTGTTTCCGTGGTGCGTGTGCTGTGTTTCCGTGGTGCGTGCGCTGCGTCAGGCATTCATTGGTCGTTGTGGAGAGGGGGGGGGCTTTTCTTTTGTTCATTCGGTACTTTCTTGGTTTGTGCTGATTTCGGTATATGAAGAGATTTAAAAAAATAGCAGAGGCAGAGTGCCATCCGCTAGAGATTGTTACGTTAAGTAAGGGATTACGTTAATCCGTAAGGGAGCATTTCAAGTACCACGACGGAAAAAGTACGGGATAATTTTCCAATTCAACAAAATTGTGACAAAAATTCCAGGAATCTCGGCATTTGTGTGTGGGGGTAGGGGTGGGGGTTCTGCGAAACCGTGATTGCATGGAAGTGCATCCACAATGAAACCTAGAAAGCTACACCCTCGCCCGCACGCACGGAAGAAAACCCGTGAAGAAGCCCCTGCTTCCTGCCATATGCATTTTATTTTCCAAACCCCAGTGATTGCCCCTCGACTAAGCTACTGCCCACTAACCCAGAAAGGCTTGCAGGATGAACGAATAACTAGCTAGCACTGTACCGATGTCAATGAGGGAAATGCTGAGAGTGCAGAATATTTGTGATGGTCGAAATTTTCTCGTTTTCCTTTTTTTCTCTGTCGAGATGTGAATCCAAATGTACTTGGATAAGTGGTCCTCGAGAATAGCCCCGTTTCCATGACACTAACAAATCCGGATTTTCTTACCAATCCGGATTTCCGAATCCGGATTAGAAAGAAGATTTCCTGAGGAAATCCGGATTTCCCAGGAGTTGGAAGCATATGGTAGCACGCGTCCTTTTCCTGCTTCCCCTGTCGTCAGCGCCGGCGTCGTTTTTGGAAGGTTTTTGGTGAAGGGTGACCGGGTTTTCGCAGAATAAAGGTTCAAAATCATTTTGTGATACGTTAGTTTGCAGAGGTCTTATGGTAGGCCGCTGTCAACGACTTCAAAGAAATGAATTTTGCCCAGTATTAGAAGAAGTGTTGGTTCAAGAACCAGGAAATTCCGTTGAAGACCATCTTGCCCACAGCAACAAGTGAGACCAAGGCCATGAACACCGGTAAGACCCTCTTCCCTATTAACAAACATTTCACTTTTAGCATACCAATTTGTTATTTCAGAACCATACAAACCACTCCATGTTTGGAGTGCAGCAAACATGCATAGGTCAGGGGTGGGTTTGTAGCAGGTAAACTACTACTTTATCGGCTAGATCAACTTGCTGATCTTCATATGTTTATTGGGAAGTAGGGGAAGAGGGGAGGTTGCCGAACACCGAAGAAATCATGCAACAAATAGTTATACTGCTGCTTCTGCATGGCCGAACCAGTAATTGTACGGTGTTTACCGAACGCAGAAATGAACAAGTGATCCATATTCATACAGTTCCTTTCGATTAAAATCCTCTAACCACTCACAAAGAGCAACTTTAAAACAGATAACTATTTCGTAGTGGGATGCCTTATTCCGAACGCGAAAATGTGGTTGTGTAGGATTACGAACACCATGTGTCTAGTTTCCCGAACACTTTAATGAATGGAATATCTCTCCTACAGAAATGTTTAATTTCATGACAAAAGTTCGTTTTTAGGTTTCTATGGAATTTTTCGATCATAATCCATGGCAAATTTATTTACCCTATGCTCAACAGATTTGTTAGCCACAAACGCATCTCTCAGAGAGAAATGCTTCCCTTGGGGACGAAAAGTGCCCCTTCAGTATGCTCCAGTGTAGGGGAGACTGGGGTCAAATGTAACACGGGGCAATTGTAACAGTAGCCATGGTTCCGAAACCCGCTGATGGATGGCGCTGGCGGCAGTACTGGATATGCACAGTCAGCTGTTTCCTTTCCTCACGGGGTTTCACGCCGTTGCGACAAGTGAGTCGAGTGCTGTTCACAATTATGTGTTTTTGAGGGTGTGTTGTAAATTTGATGATTTTGTTTAATTATTAGCTCATTCACGTATCTCACTAGATATGGATCTAAGAGTTTGATTGAGCGGAGTGGGGCTAATTAGCCAAAAATGTAGCGCCGTAGCTGCCGCCCACGCTGCCGTGTTTTGCATCAGTTTCGTCTCTAAGATGGCGCGGCTTGGCGGGGTCAATTGTAACATTTTTGCTGGGGTCAATTGTAACAGTTACAATTGACCCCTATGGCCATACTATTAAGTATGCATTTACTACAGAATGTCGTTGGGCGCTGGTCAATGAATGTTTCCGATTTTCAGACGATGCCTCGCTCTCGAGAACGAACTTCTGACCGCGGGACCCGCCTGGAGACAGCCCAGGAAGCTGTTGCCGCGGTTATGGAAGGCGGGTTGACGGTGAGAAAAGCCTCAGCCCAGTATGGAATGTGTCATGTGACGTTGTCTCGTTACGTGAAACAGAAGAAAGAAGGAATGGATATCACAGTCGGCTACAACCCGCACAACAAGGTCTTTTCACCAGGCGATGAGAAGATACTCACTGACTATCTACTCAAATCATCGGAGGCGTTTTTTGGTCTGACGCCGATGGAGGTCAGGGTTCTCGCCTACCAGTGCGCGATGTCCCGAGATATGAAAGTTCCCAGTTCCTGGACGGATCAGAGACGAGCAGGAGTCGACTGGTTCAACTCCTTTCTGAAGCGGAACCCGCAGCTCGCCATTAGGTCACCGCAGGCCACCAGTTTGGCACGTGCAACCAGCTTCAATCGTGAGAACGTGAAGAACTTCTTCGATAAGCTGGGGATCGTCCTCGCAAGACACGAACTTGATCCGTTAAAGATATGGAACCTTGATGAAACTGGCTGTACGACAGTGCAGAAGCCGACGGCAGTGGTGGCTGGGAAAGGCGTGAAACAGGTGGGAGGACTCACCTCGGGAGAGCGGGGACATCTCGTTACCATGTGTGCTGCTACTAGCGCAATGGGCAACACTGTGCCACCGATGTTCGTGTTTCCAAGAGTCCGATACCACGAATGGTTTGTTCGTGGTGGACCGGTGGGTTGTATTGGCACTGCAAACAAGTCTGGTTGGATGACTTCGGAGCACTTCGTGACCTTCATGAAGCACTTCATCCTACATGTGAAGTCGACGCCCGAGTCACCGGTGTTGCTGCTGCTCGACAACCACGTGTCCCATCTCAGTGTGGAAGTCCTAGACCTGGCCAAGGACAGCGGAGTAATTATGCTCTCCTTTCCTCCTCACTGCTCCCACCGCCTCCAGCCCCTGGACAGAAGCGTGTACGGCCCGTTTAAGAGAAGCATATCTACTCACATGGATGCGTGGATGAGAAGCAATCCAGGAAAAACTGCCAGCATCTACGACATCCCACAGATCGCTGCGGAGGCCTGGGTATCGGCGTTTACCCCAAAGAACATCCAGAGTGGCTCCGGACAACAGGCATCAGTCCGTACAATCCAGACATATTCACCAACGAAGACTTTGCACCAAGCAACGTTACAGACCGACCCAGAACGGAACTGACTGCACTCTCCGCCAGCCATACATCCGAAGGCGAGACCACAGATGACATAGCACATCCTGCAGATTCTGAGCCATCGGGTATCGGACAGGCTGATCCACCGGTGATCGGACATCCTGGTCCATCGGGAATCGAACACCCTGGTCCATCGGCGATGGAACAGCCTGGTGCATCGGAGATCGAACAGCCTGGTCCATCGGGAATCCAACAGCCTGGTCCATCGGAGAGCCAACAGCCTGGTCCATCAGCGATCGAACAGCCTGGTCTATCAGGGATCGCTTCGACACCGCTCACCCCTGAAGACATTCGGCCTCTGCCCAAGGCAGGCCCAAGGAAAAGCATCAGTACGGGACGGAGGAAGCGAAAGGCTGCGATTCTGACAGATACGCCAGAGAAGAGAGCGATCGAGCTAGAACAGAGTCGAAAGAAACGCAAACAAGCACCGAAAAAGCTCAACCTCAGCATGGACAAGCACGAAGAGAAGAAGACGAAGAAGGCCGGTGGCAAGAGGGCTCGGAAGTCCACCCGCAGGGCAAGCAGTAGTGATGACGCTGAAGAAGTTTTCTGCCTTGTGTGCGTCGAGAGTTTTAATATCAGTCGATCTAAAGAAAGGTGGATCCGGTGCGAGATGTGCGCGATGTGGGCCCACGAGGCGTGTACCGCTGTCGAAAAGTATGAGGCGTACATATGTGAAAACTGTGAATCGGACACCGAGTAGGCGACCACAGACCGAGCGTCACAGATATTGGAAATGTTTCGAGTTGTGATGTTTGATGTTTTGCCCTACTTCAGTACAAATAGTCAAGAAGTGTTTTAGGTCTCAGAGCCCTGCTAGTTAGTTTGTTTAGCCTGAGAAGCTGTGCTTTTGAATCCAGAAAGACCTACGGGTGCAAGAGCTTTGATCCGTTACGTAATCGCATTTTTATGTTGTGGTGTTGGTTTTTGTCCTGAGAAAGGTGGAGCTGTGATTTGTATTCCAGGAAGAGCTCAGAGAGTAAGATACAATTGTTTTTCAATACAAGTTGTTTTCGATAAAAGTGGCTTTCACCGCAGCATTCGTTAACATGGTACAATTGACCCCGGGTGCTGTTACAATTGCCCCGTACATGGGGTCAATTGTAACACCTGAAGTGACTTTTTTAAACCAAAAGTTCGACACCTTAGGGTATGTATTTAGAAATATTTTCACATACGCAGCAAGGGCAAAACATCAAGGTTTGTGAAAATCCAACAAAGTGTTCTCCAGCGCAAAACGTTTTCGCTCCTGACTCGAAAATGTAAAAACTGTTACATTTGACCCCGGTCTCCCCTACCCCTCCCCAATTAGCCAAGTTTTCCGCCGAAGACCCCTCAAAGGAAATGTGCCCCCTCCCCAATGATAATCACTGGATCCGCCCCTGCCAAGTGTAGCCTTTAAAAAGCCTGGGATTTAAGTGCTAATTAAGTCCGTGTTCGGAATTATTCAGCGCACTCTTAGCAGGCGCAAATACACGTGCCGTATTACGAACACCGCTGTTCGGTTCGGGGAACACACGGAAACTCGCCTGTGCTGTTTGCAAAGAACAGCAACCCCCCTAGTCTCTCATGCAACGACGCAGCCCACGCCGATGTGGCATACGTTTTTGGGTATTGAAGGGAAATGTCACACGTGCGCCGCAACTGTCAGCAAATCCGGGATTTCGCACCAAATCCGGAAATCCTACATGTAATCCTGATTTCCTCGGGAACGGTCATGGAAACGCTTCTTGTAATCCGGATTCGATTCATTGTGTAAATCCAATCCCAATTCAAACCTGCCATGGAAACAAGGCTAATAAGTCGTGCCTGTTTCAGTGCTATCCATGCAACTTGTGTGTGCATAGACTACGCACAAAATAAAGTAGGAACTGTGATTTGCACATCACTTTTTCAGTGGACAGTTTCTTTCATCCCTGATAATTCAAATCTCAACGCAGCACATCTTCATCATTTTATCCACCTTGCGTATCGCTAAGAGTCGTGAAGCTAAGACGAACACCGCGACGTGGCCAACGATAGGACCCGACTTATAAGCAATGCCTAGCACTACCCACGCTTTCCTAGGATTACCTGTGGCTTTCAGGGCAATGCCACTCCCAGCAATATAGCTTGAAGAATGTTCCATGCACGGAGGTAAGAACACTCGGACTAGAACTCGCATAACCCCACTTTTGCATTGAATGGATGTTGCATACAAAGTATGAAACTAAGTTACTCCCCCGCACTTTGTTTTGCATGTGCGATACTTCGTTTGTTAGCCATTTGCAGCGTAACTCGAGAGCCATTCAAGTTGTGCGCAAAATGTGTCCGACTGAATACGACTGTGTATTATGAGATATGGTACGCAGGACCAGCCATTACACTGCAGCAAAACCCGGCTGGGGCACGACGGCAATGTTCGGTAGAACACGGCGTGCGGACACCACGGCGCCGTACGACTCCGCCTGGGGTGCGCTAGGCTGCCGAAATTCCAACATCAGCGCATAGTATCACATCGCACGAGAGAAACATGGCAAGCGGGCATAGCGCTGTGAACTACCCGCGCGACGCCTTCAACATGAGCGACAAACATATACCAAGTGATACACACATATCACCATGAGCGACACGCACTGCATACCAAGTGACACGTATATCACCATGAGCGACACGCACCGCATACCGAGTGACACACGTATATCACCATGAGCGACACGCACCGCATACCAAGTGGTATACGCATATCACCATAAGCGACACGCACCGCATACCAAGTGGTATACGCATATCACCATGAGCGACACGCACCACATACCAAGTGGTATATGCATATCACCATGAGCGACACGCACCACATACCAAGTGGTATACGCATATCACCATGAGCGACACGCACCGCATACCAAGTGGTATACGCATATCACCATGAGCGACACGCACCACATACCAAGTGGTATACGCATATCACCATAAGCGACACGCACCGCATACCAAGTGACACACGCATATCACCATGAGCGACACGCACCGCATACCAAGTGACACACGTATATCACCATGAGCGACACGCACCGCATACCAAGTGACAAACGCATATCACCATGAGCGACACGCACCGCATACCAAGTGACACACGTATATCACCATGAGCGACACGCACCGCATACCAAGTGACACACATATATCACCATGAGCGACACGCACCGCATACCAAGTGACACACGTATATCACCATGAGCGACACGCACCGCATACCAAGTGACACACGCATATCACCATGAGCGACACGCACCGCATACCAAGTGACACACGTATATCACCATGAGCGACACGCACCGCGTACCAAGTGACAAACGCATATCACCATGAGCGACACGCACCGCATACCAAGTGACACACGTATATCACCATGAGCGACACGCACCGCATACCAAGTGACACACATATATCACCATGAGCGACACGCACCGCATACCAAGTGACACACGTATATCACCATGAGCGACACGCACCGCATACCAAGTGACACACGCATATCACCATGAGCGACACGCACCGCATACCAAGTGACACGTATATCACCATGAGCGACACGCACCGCGTACCAAGTGACAAACGCATATCACCATGAGCGACACGCACCGCATACCAAGTGACACACATATATCACCATGAGCGACACGCACCGCATTCCAAGTGACACACGTATATCACCATGAGCGAGACGCCCGCGAACCAAGTTAACACACATATCTTTCTGCCGCACTGGTTAACAGATCGCAAGGCAGAACTCGCAGAAAACACATAATGACCAAAGCCAACAGCCAACAGTACACCTACATCGCATTACGCGGCGCACCAGCACAACATTTTGAGCCTCGTTTTTCGATCTTGTCAATCTCACTCGGAAATTCAAAATCACTACTATCTGACCATAAATGTATTTTGGGACAGGCCGGAAGTCACTAATCAATAACGGATTATCGCATAAAATCGCCTTATACCAATGATATGAAGTTAACAATGAATTAATGTACATGTTTGTGCCCAAGGAATTTGTATGACGCGCTTTGCTTTAAAAAGCATGCATTTCAAACTGAATTGTCGCGACGACTTAACATTCCCGTCGCGGTTTCAGCCTGTTTATTTGGTGTACAACAAAGGACTACATAATAGACTGCAATAGCACAAGATGATATATTCTAGGAAAGTACACCAACGTTTCAGCTTAATGCCTTAATCAGGGTGACATGAAGACACTGACCCTGATGAAGGCATTAAGCTGAAACGTTGGTGTACTTTCTTAGAAAATATCACCTTGTGCCATGGCAGTCTGTATTTAACTTGTCCAGTTAACTAACAAGGTATTACATCATCAGGATGCCAATATATTGGTGTTAGATTACGAGCATGATCTCGGAAAGGACTGAGAACGTTGAAGTTCATTCCTTTTCACAACAGACGCCAAGACATATGCAAATTCCCAGAATGGTTACGCATAGCTCCCTCCCGTCTCTCTTTGGAAAAACATGTTAAATTGAATTAACATATTTGAGGTTCACAATTCATATGCAATCGAAAGCATGGGTATATATGCCAAGAATGAGACCAAAAATGGCTGGACAAAATGCAGTATAAATATGGTAGGTGACATGCTGTAGCAGTACACCACCACAGAATATACCTGCCGTCCACATGATTCACTCTGCACATCTTGCAACTTTTCAAAAAGTTCCGAATGTCCTTAACATTGTCTTAATCGCCCAGATACACTCATGACGCAACTACTAAGCTAAACATCATCTTAGTCAAGATGCTGAAAAGCGATAAATTATTACTACCCTATTTGTAAGCACCCAGAAACTGAAGAACATGACAAAACATAACTGGCAGGGGATGATTACAGATATTTCGGTGTGTTCTTCATACTTCGTCGTATGACAGCAACACTATCATTACATGAGCGCACATGGAGCCCATTGGCGAATATTGCCCACCGTAGCATACGATATACACTCTTTGTTCATGGCAGCATGAAGGCCAGCGCGAGATGCGCAATTTATGCGCCAGTGTCAAGCACCTGCCGCGCCGTGATGTCATCGGGGACAGCCAGAGCTGACAGCCGCGCCAGTGTCAAGCACCTGCCGCGCCGTGACGTCATCGGGGACAGCCAGAGCTGACAGCCGCGCCAGTGTCAAGCACCTGCCGCGCCGTGATGTCATCGGGGACAGCCAGAGCTGACAGCCGCGCCAGTGTCAAGCACCTGCCGCGCCGTGACGTCATCGGGGACAGCCAGAGCTGACAGCGGCGCCAGTGTCAAGCACCTGCCGCGCCGTGACGTCATCGGGGACAGCCAGAGCTGACAGCCCCGCCAGTGTCAAGCACCTGCCGCGCCGTGATGAGTACACTGGACCAAAACAGGCAGCCAGAGCGTATCATGCGGACTGCCTGTTATATATACATACTGCATGCTAATAACATACATGGACAGGTTCAAAGACATCAATCCACCATCACGTCAGCAATATGCATCACTTCATCAGGCACACAACGCGAGTTCGAATTTCATTTTGTCCCAGGCGGGTCATGCAAAAGACCGAATATAGTGTGGGCGAGTGCCGAGTAGCATGTGGCGTGCTGTTGCGCTGCCACGCCGCGCCGCAACAGACCGGACACATGTCAGCGTGCGGCGCGGCGCGCCAACAGACCGGATATAGTGTGGGCGAGTGCCGAGTAGCATGTGGCGTGCTGTTGCGCTGCCACGCCGCGCCGCAACAGACCGGACACTTGTCAGCGTACGGCGCGGCGCGCCAACACTGACACAGGCTGGCCATATCACATGGATCGTTCCATCCGGAGACGCCGACGGTGCTTCGGAGGTGGCCCTCTCTAGCCACATTTGCTCCAGCTGAAGCCACCACAGGCATACGTGATGATGCCGTACAGCACCAGCTGTAACAAACCGGCGCCGTCACCTCACCAGCCGGCGCCGCTCACCATCAACACCCACCAGACAGCGCCTCCCATCATCAACACCCACCAGACTCCGCCGCTCACCATCAACACCCACCAGACAGTGCCGCTCACCATCAACACCCACCAGACAGTGCCGCTCACCATCAACACCCACCAGACAGTGCCGCTCACCATCAACACCCACCAGACCGCCGCTCACCATCAACACCCACCAGACCGTCGCTCACCATCAACACCCACCAGACAGTGCCGCTCACCATCAACACCCACCAGACAGTACCGCTCACCATCAACACCCACCAGACAGTGCCGCTCACCATCAACACCCACCAGACAGTGCCGCTCACCATCAACACCCACCAGACAGTGCCGCTCACCATCAACACCCACCAGACCGCCGCTCACCATCAACACCCACCAGACAGCGCCGCTCACCATCAACACCCACCAGACAGCGCCGCTCACCATCAACACCCACCAGACCGCCGCTCACCATCAACACCCACCAGACAGCGCCGCTCACCATCAACACCCACCAGACCGCCGCTCACCATCAACACCCACCAGACAGCGCCGCTCACCATCAACACCCACCAGACAGTGCCGCTCACCATCAACACCCACCAGACAGTACCGCTCACCATCAACACCCACCAGACAGCGCCGCTCATCAACACCCACCAGACAGCAGTGATACATTATTCGTGAAATAGGGTGGAATATACCACTTTCAGAACATGGGCGCTAAATGACCGAACCGAGTCGATGCGCCCTAACACTCAAATAACCAACCAACCAACCACCTTCTGAACACTCAACCGACATCCTTCTCCAAGAAGTATTGACATCCTGCTCCTTGATGCATGCTTATGAAGTCTTTGTGTCTCCTTGCTAACAGTATCTCGTTTATAAGTAGCATGTGCATGCTCTTGACAAGGGATGGTGATACGCAAACATTCTGCAATGCAATTTCAGGCAAAGGGATTACCTATAATGTGATACGGCATACAATAGTAGTTTATGGCATGGCTATTATTCTCCTTATCCCAAATATAGCTCTTCTCAACTTATGAATCTCAAAACAAATGATAAAGGTACAGTCATAAGTAACTACACCATTGGCTCAAATTTGAGGCTGAAAAACATAAAAATAATTTTAAATGACACTAATTCCATGGGAAATTTATACATCCTACTGTGCTCATTTAGACATCTCACACCTAACGAAAAACCATTATTTCAACCCTGACAGACAGCGCCTCCCATCATCAACACCCACCAGACTCCGCCGCTCACCATCAACACCCACCAGACAGCGTCGCTCACCATCAACACCCACCAGACAGCGTCGCTCACCATCAACACCCACCAGACAGCGCCGCTCACCATCAACACCCACCAGACAGCGCCGCTCACCATCAACACCCACCAGACAGCGCCGCTCACCATCAACACCCACCAGACTCCGCTGCTCACCATCAACACCCACCAGACAGCGTCGCTCACCATCAACACCCACCAGACAGCGTCGCTCACCATCAACACCCACCAGACTCCGCCGCTCACCATCAACACCCACCAGACAGCGTCGCTCACCATCAACACCCACCAGACAGGGTCGCTCACCATCAACACCCACCAGACAGCGTCGCTCACCATCAACACCCACCAGACTCCGCCGCTCACCATCAACACCCACCAGACAGCGTCGCTCACCATCAACACCCACCAGACAGCGTCGCTCACCATCAACACCCACCAGACAGCGTCGCTCACCATCAACACCCACCAGACAGCGTCGCTCACCATCAACACCCACCAGACTCCGCCGCTCACCATCAACACCCACCAGACAGCGTCGCTCACCATCAACACCCACCAGACTCCGCCGCTCACCATCAACACCCACCAGACAGCGCCGCTCATCATCAACACCCACCAGACAGCGTCGCTCACCATCAACACCCACCAGACAGCGTCGCTCACCATCAACACCCACCAGACAGCGTCGCTCACCATCAACACCCACCAGACAGCGTCGCTCACCATCAACACCCACCAGACAGCGTCGCTCACCATCAACAACAATCACCAGGTGGCGCAGATCATCAACAACAATCATTAGACAGCGGACACCCGAAGTGATTTAATCACGACATATGGAGGGGGAGGGGGCTGATCACCTCTCATTACTAGGCTGGAAATAACATGTGGAAAAGCTTCCCCCATATATTTTAACCGCCGAGGTCATGTTGACTCCGCCAAGCCTGAGCTCGCCATCTGCCCCAACGAAGACCTTGGTATTGCACACCTTGCGACATATATCCATGCATTCTGCGAGGTAATTAGTATGTCTATGTCTCTTCAATGGTTCAAAGCATACAAACATAAAAACACATTGAAAATCGCGAATAATGGTCCACAATTTAAAAAAAATATAAGGCCACATGGTCGGCCTACGAGAACTAGTGCACTATGCTGTGAAATACAATTGAATGGGCAGATACAAAATTCTGCCATTGTGCACAATGCTTTCGAAGATAGTACACGATCGATTCCAGCCCTCCCCTCCTCTTCCCCTCAACGCGGTGCGCCGTGGGACACCAACCACAAAACAGCAGGCTGGGTTGATTATTTCCACGCAACACCACACCACAAGTTTGTTCTTGCAGGTTTCACGGAATGCCACACATCGTTTTGTCATTTTTTTTAGGAACACCGCTTTACCGGCGAGGTGCAGAATCGTGGCATTGGTCGATGACTTCGACTGTCACCACACATGCACCAGCAATGCTTCAAGTATGTCGCCTTCCTTACCAGGCAGACTACAACGCAGATTACGATGATCTTCACGTTCTTCCACCACATGGCACGTGCTAGGCTCCGACTGGTAGAGCGGAAACTGACACTCTGAAATGATAGATGCAAGGTTGGTATTTCAGCTGGCTAAAATTATTTTCTGTCATTTTCCGGTTTTAGTCGGCTGTCAACATCTACTGTCTATTATCCACCCATTATCCAGCTGCCATTATCAAGGTACAGTCAAGTTTCAGACATTAGAAACTTCTTCTTAGTTCTGCTTTAAAACTTGTTTTTACAACCTGGTTGATATATACTACTGGCGTCAAACATAGCTTGGCACAGGCCTGTGTAGACTGGAACTGGAACTCAACTTTTCCACTCAATGTGTGCTCATCAATTGTTGGAAGGATGTACATTTTCAAAACGATAACATGAATGGTTCTGAAGTTACCTCTGAAAATATCAGGAGGGTCAATTTTAAGATAAAAGGGTAACCATTCTGAGAAAAAAGCAATACCTTTGCAGTTCAACTTCAAATTGATGCGTCAATGACGAGTTGAATTCGGTAGACAAAGCGTTGCCAGGGTATACTCACGTCAGCACGACAATTGGTAATATGACCAGATATGGTCATCAGACTTATGGTAACTGATCGTGTGAGAATCGACAATCTTTGCCAGAAAATGGGCATATTCATAGGCTGCAATTTAAATTGATGGGCCATTGGCGGTTCGCATATTACAGTTTGGTGTAGTTTTCTCAATAGACTTTGTTTGCCAGCATGCCGCGAGTATTGGTGGATATGCTCACTTCACAATAGACTAACTTCTTGCATGCGCATGGCGAAACTCGCAACAAATTTTATCGAGTGGATTCCGGGCTGGTGTCGTCAATACATACTTTCAGGATCTCAGCGTCATTACAAGATTTGCTTTGGCTTTGTGTAGCAAACTATGTATTTAATCTAATTTCTGTAAAACAAGCTCCAATTGCACATCGAATAGTCACAAAAATAGAAGAAACTAATCAAGGCGCCAGTTCCCGAATTTTCCGCTGCGGGAGGAAATTTGAGAACGGAAGCAACGACTGCCGCTCACGGAAGAAGCCGTTGCCTAACAACTGAAAACAACGTCATTTTCTGTACAAACGCCAGGCTTTAAAAACACCATCTAACTCATTCCATCCAATGTGCAGGCAAAATGCATATCCGAAAATGGGGAGGGGCAGTTCGTAGCATTGGGTAGTTTTACTATAAGTAGTTTTTCTTAACAGTTAACCTTCTTCGGCCTTGTTTCTTCAATCCAACCCCATTATTTTTTTCCGTCAGCATCGAGTCATTTCTCTCTTCAGTGAAGTGGTTATTGTTACGGTTATTTATTGTTTGTACGAGATGATCAGATGTCAATGCCGAACATCATTCGGCATTAGACTTTTCAATTATAACTGTAGTTAATTTTCCTTATTGTTGTGCTGGCTCCCGCTCACATACATAACCTAGCCTTCCCAGTCCCAACGCGTCAGTGCAGTGACAGCGTGCCCAACTGATAACCTGCTCTATTCTCGAAGTGCGAGCGCGTGCGTTCACCGTCGGTGCTGCCATTCCTGCCAGGGTTTTGTACCGTGCGCAATCATAGTAGTCACGTGACCCGCGCCGGGCAGAAAGAGAGTTGTATTTACAGAGGCGGCGGCAAGCTCACGCCAGCCTGCCCCGATGCGAAGGGACAAAAAAGAAGTAATTTTGATATAATGGCTGAGTTATTTAGACGTGCTGGCTGACAACAATGCATGTTACACCAATTAAGCCGTCCTGGCGGTATGCCATGCTGAATATCGAATTTGAGAACGCTCCTAGAAAAACAGACGTATTAAATGCCTTGTAACCAAACAACTTACTCATTGATCCAAATCTAATGACACTATCCCGTTAGCTACTCTCTACGCAGATCTTCAGCACCAAGCAGACTCAGCAACGTCACGATTAAGCCGTAGCTGGCTGTACAACTTGGTTGGTTATTGGTTTTACGACACGTCGACTGTTGAGTCATATAGCGTCGCCAATCTCTAATGCCGATTGGTCGCGGGCGAAGAGTAGCGACAGGTGAGACTCGAACCCACAATCTTTCGATTGTGAGACGAGCATCTTACCCTTGGATCACTCGTCCCCTTGGCTGTACAACTTCCCAACCTGTACTGTTCGGTGTCAGCCTATCAATACAGAAAGCATGACGATATCCCAAAAAGGAACGAAACCGGCCAATCGCGAGGCACGTCTCGTTCATCAATCTTACGTAAAAACGGTTGAGAAAATTGAAACGAAATTCGATCATTACATCCCATCTCATTGCTGTCCATTGCAGCCGTGACGTCAGCTATTAAAATTGTCAGCGAGTAACAAGCATGGTCTGAGCCACCGAGCCACTGATTTGGAGTATGGAATTTAGGGACACGGTGAGCCAGTTAGTTAGTTCCTTTGGTTCTTAGGAGCATTCACTGCACTGGTTATACAGCGCTCATCGGAGTTCGGTGAATTATACGCGTTGACAAAGGCAATGCAACTTCAAATACCACAAGAAAAACAATCACCAGATGGAGTAATTGCGACATGATAGTCAACAGTGACCTGCCGGGAACCCTGGGTCTGTGGCCGCTGTACACCGGGCAGAGAACGGTGTGCAATACGACGGTCAACAGTGACCTGCCGGGAGCTCCTAGCCCTGCGGCTGTTGTACACTGGGCAGATAACGGTGTGCAGATTCTGAACACAGCTCTTAGCCTGCCGCCACCCACCACAAAATAGATGAGCGAGTAAAAAGCGGGTAGATTTGGCGAGCCTTCGTGGTCACAGTTACTTCGAGCAATTTAAAATATCGAAAGATGCGGCAATATGAAGATTTAAAAAATGGTGAGTCGGCAAGGTGAGGGCTCTACAACGCGAGTCCAAAAAGAAGTGCTGCATCATATTAACCAGGTCCTGGGGATAATGCACAGTGCATTTATGTCATCCACCTCACGATACATTCAAACCATAGGCCACATAGCATCTCTCACATCTCACAAAAAATGCATCACAGTAAAAAAATAACATTTGTGAATGAAATTTGCATTCGGTTGCGAGATCTCTCCATCCAAAGACAAAGCTTCTGACCACACCGGACCCTTGTGACATATGTGGAGAAGCAACTTGACCATTGGTTACACTCATTGACAAACAGACATTTCTTTGAAGAAGACGGCGAAAATTTAGCGAGGGATTCACACTTTTCCGGTGGAGAGCCTGGGTTTCCATGACCTTGTCGTTTGTACGCAGAGCAGGTCACATTACTGTTTCATGGCTGCACGGTGATTGTTCGAAATCATTTTCAACGTGGCTTAATGTGCATGCACACAAAGCCATGCTGGATCACGCTCCCTATAAACAAGTCACCACCACTCACATTGGCACTGAGGCTTTCAGTTTGCCTGACAAGTAGGTCCAGCTTCTCTCCACGCGAAGCAATGCTATCTGCAACAAGGGCACCACCATCAGGTCCGACACACCGGTACAGTACAGTACAGGCATGGCCGTACTGTCTGTAGTAGGGGCGCCACACACGTATGGTACAGGTATGGCCGTACTATCTGTAGTAGGGGCGCCACACACGTACAGTACAGGTATGGCCGTACTGTCTGTAGTAGGGGCGCCACACTCGTACGGTACAGGTATGACAGCACTGTATGTTGTAGGAACGCCACACTAGTACGGTACAGGCATGGCCATACCGTCTGTAGTGGGGGCGCCACACTAGTACGGTGCAGACATGAGAGTACTGTCTGTAGTAGGAGCGCCACACTAGTACAGTTCAGTTAGTTAGATATTTGGGCTTTAAGGAGCACCGACGGCACCGGTCATGTTGCGCCCAGTACGGTACAGGCGTGGCAGTACTGTGTGCAGTGGGGCCACCACACCAGTACAGCACAGGCGTGGCAGTACTGTGTGCAGTAGGGCCACCACACCAATATAGTACAGGAGTGGCAGTACTGCCTGCGGTAGGAGCACCTCACCAGTACAGTACAGACGTGGCAGTACTGTCTGCAGTAGGAGCGAGCACCACACCAGTACAGTACAGGCGTGGCAGTACTGTCTGCAGTAGGAGCACCACACCAGTACAGTACAGACGTGGCAGTACTGTCTGCAGTAGGAGCACCACACCAGTACAGTACAGGCGTGGCAGTACTGTCTGCGGTATGAGCACC
Organism: Ashinkailepas kermadecensis; assembly: GCA_034440615.1. Lineage (NCBI taxonomy): Eukaryota > Metazoa > Arthropoda > Thecostraca > Neolepadidae > Ashinkailepas > Ashinkailepas kermadecensis. The sequence continues at coordinate 139,530 of JAOTOM010004389.1, read as the reverse complement.
ACATCAATACGGGACTCGGGGACACTCGGCCGGCGAGTACACTGGAACGCCGTTCCGCCGTATACCGACCAACAATAACACCTCGTGATCTTGGTCGGCGTAGACGCGGTGGAATTGCATGCATGAACGATGAGCCAAACATGAGCTATGTGAGCTAAGCGTAATGCACGCATGGTACAAACACCGCAAGTATTTTCCCAAAAGATCGTGAACAGAGCCCTTAACAAAACTGCGACACCAAAACTGCACCCATGGAAGAAATACAGCAAGGAATGGGACACGCAAAACTCGACTTCCAGGTTCAGCCGAGATAGCATAGACGACGGCCGATGTTGAATTACGTACCGATGTTCTGAACCATGATTTCCTTCAACTCATCTAGCTCGCTCTGTGCTCGGGTCAGTGTGCTATTCGTTTCCGAGAAACGTTTCTGAGAAGACAGAACATTGTGTTAGGTAAGGGAGATGGAAGCCATCGGACGTCATCTGAAATACAACACTTCGTGAGTACCCCACATACGAAATGGTATTTTATAAAGATTAATAAATACATTTTACGACGCACAAACACAGCATTCGTCATTCACACCTTCATGATAACTGCGTACGTTTGGATACCCTGTCTTATTACAGATGCTACGTGCTGTGATAGCTGTGACAAGGTGCGACATGGGAGGCTGTTCACAACATTGCTAAACGCATCAACTATGGCCACCAACTAAGGCACTGGTGGTGGATGTGTGCTTTAGGGCGAGTCGACTGCGTTGGTCGACTAAGGCCCTGATCACAATAATTTGTATTCGCGCGCTACAGCTACAATTCAATGAGCCCTCCACAATACTCAGGCTCCTCAACACAGGATGTCCAAATTCGCGCAGTTAGGCGTCAGGATGTAAATAAAACAATTTCTTCCTGGACAGTATGTGATAAACAATGGAAATGGAACCGCATTCAGTTGATTCCTTACCACGAAACTTCTGAACTTGAGACCACATTCCTCAAGACTTGGATGTTATATATCACATGATATTGTGTTTACATCCTGTCCTCGATGTCTAAAATCGCGAATTTGGACAAATTGCATCAACATCGCCACAAAAGGAAATCCTAACCCTCACCTGCCGAACGTTTAACATGAGCGATGCCATCCGGAAGGGTGGTTGCCACTCCCAGTCATTTCGTCACGAACCGACCATAAAGTTGCCGTAGGCATTTCATCACTACCTGACCATAAGGCCGCCGAAGGCATTTCGTCACTAATGAAAAAAAGCATCGAATGGTGCCCGGAAATCAAATATCTGGCATAAACATGAAAACAAAAACAGTTACCCCAGGGTACCTGGTATCCACCCCGCAATCCACGCCAGATACGATATAGATCAACTCGCAAAAGACGTATATAGTTTCATGAGGGTCCACCGAAGAAAATGATGGCCGGGTTCAAACTTGGTGCAAATACGAACAAGAGTCCATTTTCGGTATAAGATCTGAGCCTCGAAGGTAGATCGACACCAATGGTCTATAAAATATCGACGTCACTGAGGTCAAGTGGGCCGCAGGACCATGGAGGCTACGTTGAGAACGAGTATGCACTTGACTACCTCCGTCAGTACTGGAAAACCAAGGTTTATCTGAGTCTTTCAACCATTCAAAAAGTATGCACGACACAAACAAAACATGTGCTGTCATCACACAAGATTTGCTTTGCTGTTGAAAGACAGTACTTCGGGGCGGGGATTGCCAAGTGGTTAAGGTGTTGGGTTCTGGGTACCAAAGGTCCTGGGTTCGACACTCGCACAGCTCGGGACATTTCCCAAAGCCGCGGCCCATCGGCGAAACAGTGTGGGCGGCGCCATTAGCCGTGAATGTGCATAAAGTGCGTCGTGAACCACCCAATAAACAAACAAACAAAGACATTACTTCAAGCATTTGTGTTTGAAAGTGGTATGACCTAGAGAAGCAATATTCACTTCTTGTGCAGAATAGATTGATTGATAGTAAATAGGCAACACAAGATGCATCACGTCCTGTTAGTTTCCCGGAATTTTACATTCCGAGACCATAAGTCAAATACGACAATCCAGAACCGGTGCCAGTCAGCATTCATGTTGAAGTCTGATAAAGCCCCGGATATTATGAACGGGGCACAATCTCAAAACTAGCATTCGACAAATAGAAAGAACCGACAATTGTCAGCACAAGACAGTACTGAACCAAACTGATAGAACACTGATCAAACCAATGAGATTCACCATTTCGCTCGCCATCAGTGGCGAGAATTCGCTGTTCATGGCGTAATGGAGGGCAGAGTGAAGCCGGTAACCGTACACAGCCGAGAAGCGCTTCTTCAGCTCCAGCAGGAAACTGAACGCCCTGGATCGTTCGAACGCCTGAAAGAGATGAGCCGTTAATTCGCGACTTGGAAAAATTGACGCCGATAGATGAGCCGTATATCTGATTCAAATGAGCGAATTTATGTTGGCGGATCCGGAAGGGAAAAACAGCGATCGCCTCGACGAGGGCAACACTTTAGTCACATAGGGCCAACACTTCAAAAGCCCATATGAATATTCCATACATATTGAGCTTTGAATATCTTCAGCACCCGAACATTTGCTATAGCAATACCATTGCTCAAGGGTCAATAAGAATTAAGTCGACTGCAAATACGCATGTATATACATATGTTTTTGGGCAGAGATAAGTGCATTTGTCCCCTCCCCTCCACCACCATCATACCGGCTCCACCAGTGCCAGTTTCTCAAAATCCCATAGCAGCCTACCAGCTCCTGTGTGCTTACCATGGACTGGTTTGGCCCCCAAATGATATTATAACTCTGCTGATGAGTGATACCATCTCACACCAATACATACCGTTCGCCCGTTGGTTGGTTGGTTATTTGGGCTTAGGGGCGCATCGACTGCGTTGGTCATACAGCGCCCAACCGTTGGACTGTGCTCATTGTTCAGACCCCATACATCACAAAAAAGTGTGAAAGCCAATTAAAAATTCTCGAACTTTGACATTCCGGGCAACAATAAAACCTTTCCCGTCGTCCTTAAATTACAAACTGCGATTCAGTTTACAATAATATAATTAATGAAACATGCTTATATTTCCAACAAATTGCGAATAAAGACCAATTTTATTCAAGTCAGGATATCTTGGGAACCTATGAACGCATCGGTACCATGGATCCACCACTAGACTCAGCATACACATGAAAAGATGCGTGTCATGTCCTGTCAATACAGATGTTCTGGCTAGCTATCTGGTTAACTCACATGGTCCGGTTCTTTAGAACGTGACAGGATAGAACAGTGCAGGAATATAAAGGAGTCCCAGAACAGCTGTGAGGGTGTCCCCGCCCCTCCCTCCCCTCCACAGATATGTAAGGGTCGACCCAGCTAGGAATATTTACAAGCTTAACTCATCTCAAATTTCTTTTCTTCCGGGACACTGGTCATAAGTTAACACTTGTTGAATAGAAACAGTTAAGTTCAGGCAAAACAGACTCACAAAACAGTGAGCATGCAAGCTTACATAGGCTACCCATTAGTGAAATCACATAAGTTCGAATCTTATCGCGTATGCTGTCTTTCAACTTTCTCTCCAAGTCTACAAAATCCGGTGCAGTTACATGTTCTCGCGATGAGTTCCACATATTCACAGAACAGACGGAAATGTATTGTTGGAAAATGCCAGTACTAACATATGGGCGCAGAACCTTGTGACAGTAACCTCTAGCGACACTTGAGTTGGGCGTGAGCAAATAGGCTACCTGGATCCATGCAACATTTCACATTGAACATCTAAATATAATACACAACCCACGGTACTCATCTTTCAGTTCAGAGATTGCATACTATGTTCTGCTGGTGTGTGGTGCTTTCTTCTATTACAATCAGCATGGTCCTACTATTACAGGGCGATCATTTGGAAGTGGAAAGGGGTATGTCACGTGAGCATTAAAACTAAAATAGTGAAACATTTTCATGCTGTGTTGTGCATAAATCACAGGGCATTTGTTTGTTATCCCACGTTGATTGGTATGTCTTTTTCAGGTCCCCAATGTCTCCTCTTCAAGTCTATATCGCCGTTTTAAGCGCAACTTCACAAAAGAACAGTCCATTCACAAAAGAACAGTCCAGTTGGATTTTCTTGACGGAATTCGAGTTGAAAAGCTTGAGCCTCGTGAAGAGGGCTTTCCGTCTTCACTTCCCTCCTAACAATCCCAGAGTGGTACCTAAGGTTCAGACATTCCACAGTCTGGTCCAAGAAATAAACGGGGAGTGGAAGAAAATCTAAGGGAAGGTGATGGCCTGGGTTGCCATCGTGAATGGGAAGTGTCTCCCAATGTACTGGTTGCAATGGTCCATGGATGCTGCAGCCTACTTGGAGATGCTGAAGACCGTGGTGTAGCCAGTTGTATGGCATCAAACAACTCATCGCTGGCACTGGTTCCAACAAGATGACACAATACCTCATGTGACAACCAGTCATAGTCTCTGTGATCCAAGTTTGGGTGAGAGGATCATCTCCCTTAACAGAGTGCACCACTGACTTCCCTGCAGCTCAGACCTCCCTTGCCTGAACTTCAGCTTTTGGTCCCAGGCTATGGTGCACATGGTAAGTGTGAGCCTCAGATAATGGCCCAATTGAAGATGGCAGTGATGGACTTTGCTCAGAACTTGAATGAAGAAAGTCGAGAAAATGGCCAGACATACCTGCACAAAGTGAAGCTGTGCAAGTCTGTGAGGGTTGGCCACTATGAGCACCTCCTCCAGAAAATCGATGGAGATCGATCAAACATCATACGTGCCAAACATCGAATGTCCACAAAATGCACTTCAGATAGGTCTTCAATTCACAACACTGTGCATGCTAGAGATACTATTCGTTACTTTCTATATATTATCACTATTCGATATATTATTTGTTACTGTGATATACTATTAGTTTACTTTGTTCCACTTCCAGATGATCACTCTGTAGACAGTGTTGGTGGAAGGGAAGTCCAGTACAACCAATATCTCATAATTAAAATCACTGTTCAAGAACAGGTCAGTCATTTCATCATTACTTCACCAGCTTTATATTCCCCACAGAGGGTAGTATTACTGGAATCCAGCTACATAGGCTTCCATCCATGCCCTTTCCATTCCTTTAGCTCTCAAGCATTATTTTCTATTCATCCATGACTAAGATGACAAATGTGCTCAACAACATGGAAACATTGTTCGTGATAGGCAAAATAGAAAGCAAACTAGGGCTAGTTCATGAGCATAACATACTAAGATTGGTTGGATGAGGTTTTTCAAAATTTTATTTTTCTTCATTGCATATTTCCCAACTCAAAGTGCACTTGTTGGAATTATATTGCTCCACAACTGACAAACATTCACTTGTACAGAAACGAGTGACCTGCACGCCTTTCAGCCTCTTGTCTTTGGAGGTTCTCATCCGACACGTATATATGTTGGTATTGGTTCAGCGCCAGCGATGAGAGGGTCCTGGTGTTTCCCTGCTGTTCTCGAGACGTGGTAGGAAGTTTGAGACCCAGTAGCCATGCTAGAGGTGGCGACTGGCGGTAGTACAGGCTGAGTGGTTGTCTTGTTTGGGGAAGTGCAAGTTGTGGTATTCGGAGAGGATTTACTGCTTCCCCTGCGTTGGAAGAGTCCATCCTCCACATTCCTTGTCGCTGGATGGTACATCAGCCAGCGCATCAGACATATTGCCCATGTGCCACCGAGCACCTTCCGAGTGATAGGCCCTCCATCCAGTGGTCAGGATCTCCATCCTGACATTGCCAGTGGTCCACAAGTTATGCCGAAAGACCGGAGGGGGCAATGAGCTGCGCCATGAGGTCCGTGGCCCTCCATCCCTGCAACTGTGGTAGAACCTGTTGTGTACCGTTGCTGAGGCTGGCAGCAGCTGCATAAGACACTCCAGGGTTAGTTGATTGGTACTCCTCTCTAGCTTCTCGGAAGGTTAGGTATTTTTCTCACTTGAATTGATACAATCTCCTCTTTTAGATAAGTTGGACATGGTTGGACGAATGTCGTGTGTGGTTCACGCTCGCGGCCACAGATGCTGCACCAGGGGCTATCAGGGGCTAATTGGTACAATCTCCTCTTTTAGGTAAGTTGGACATGGTTGGACGAATGTCGTGTGTGGTTCACGCTCGCGGCCACAGATGCTGCACCAGGGGCTATCAGGGGCTAATTGGTACAATCTCCTCTTTTAGGTAAGTTGGACATGGTTGGACGAATGTCGTGTGTGGTTTACGCTCGCGGCCACAGATGCTGCACCAGGGGCTATCAGGGGCTAATTGGTACAATCTCCTCTTTTAGGTAAGTTGGACATGGTTGGACGAATGTCGTGTGTGGTTTACGCTCGCGGCCACAGATGCTGCACCAGGGGGTATCAGCACCGCAATGCTCACTCTCATGGTCGGGCGATGAGCATCCCCTGCAAACCGGGCGATTTCTGCAGTGCTGCCTCGTGTGACCGAACCCTTGGCGGCGATAACATCTCATGGGGTTCGGGTGATGGTGGTGGTGGATTGGTGTTTTAGGGCGTGCTGACTATTTTGGTCTTTTGACGCCCAGGCGTTCGGAATGGAAAGGAGGACTTTCACCCGAGCGTACCCCACAGGAACATAACATGGTAGGTGGGAAGGACTAAGAGTAAGAATAATGTTGTTACTTGAAACCATTGTGATGCCTTTTCGCACACGGATGCGTCTGGCATCTGGTACTCCGTATTCCTTGAGTCCATCCACAATGTCTTCATCGCTGACATTCTGAAGGCAGAGGTTTTGGTTCGATGTGGTGACACTGCAATGCAGGGTTAAAATAATGGTTTTTCGTTAGGTGTGAGATGTCGAAACGATCACAGTAGGATGTCGAAATTTCCCATGGAATTAGTGTCATTTAAAATGCTTTTGATGTCTTTCAGACTCAAATTTGAGCCAATGGTGTAGGTACTTATCACTGTACCTTTATCATTTGTTTTGAGATTCATAATTTAAGAAGAGCTATATTCGGGATAGGGAGAATAATAACTGTGCTATAAACTGCTATTGTATGCCATGCCACATTATAGGTAATCCCTTTACCTGAAATTGCATTGCGAAATGTTCGCATATCACCATTCCTTGTCAACAGCATGCACATGCTACTTATAAACGAGATACTCTTAGAAAGACACAAAGACTTCATAAGCACGCATCAAGGAGCAGGATGTGGATACTTCTTGGAGAAGGATGTCGATTGAGTGTTCAGAAAGTGGTATATTCCACCCCATTTCACGAATAATTTATCACTGCTGCAATGGGGATAGTTGAGTCGCGTCTCCCGTCACAGTCTCTGATAGTGTACGCAAACTCCGCAGCTTCCAACGTCATTTTCTCCTCCTCTCCGCTTCCGAACCCCACCTCAACCGCACCGTTCTTCAACCTTTCACATCTTATAATTGTATCAAATCTGTTGCAGCCATCGTGCCGTTGGAAGGGCAACAAGCTCGAAAGTTGCCTTGATCCTGCGCTGCTTTAATAAAAGAATGCTGGGAACATGGGGTTGCACTTCACTGTTCTGTTGGTTGTTCAGCATCAAACCCCGTTCGAGGGGTTTACCCATCTGGCTCCACTAGAGGGGCCAATTGTATTTTTGTTGTGGTGTGTCATAAATGTGTGCTTTGTATTTGGCTCTTCGTGGCACCCCACCACAAATGAGCCCAACCGGGGGTACGCCTGTATCCCACAATTTGGAGGACGCCAGGCACCCGAGGATCTATATGGGCAGGCGACGCCATCACCCAGCAGGGAGAGAGAGGCTCACCACCCTGAATGGGATCCAGTGCCTCCTACCCCTTGACCCCTGCCGGCCAGGCCAGCAGGTGCTGAGCCAGGGCCCATACCCTCGGCCTGAGGAAACATGTCGCTTGGCCCGGCTGGACCCTATGGACCCACCCGCCCCTCTGGGATATTGGGACCAAAGAGGCGTGTTGGTCCCCTGTCACAACTAGCACAGTGCGACAGGGGACCTCAGCCTCCAGGACTTAGTCAAACCTGGGGTTGGTTATTGGTTTTACGACACGTCGACCGTTGAATCATATAGCATCGCCAATCTCTCACGCCGAGTAGCGACAGGTGAGACTCGAACCCACAATCTTTCGGTTGTGAGACGAGCATCTTACCCCTAGACCACTCGTACCCTGTCAAACCTGGGGCACGGACTGAGGGGGCGCGGCTACCGCGATAGAACTGGGCCGACGGGTAGACCAGGGAAAGCTGGCCTACTTGCTCGTGACAGGGGAGAAGTTGTTGCTGGGTTGGATGAAATACCTACAAGGGGATGCTGGCACGTGATGGGCATTGGAATGGGAGAGAGGGATGGACGATGGGACTATGAGTCCCCAGAATATGTTTCTGGTTCAACACATTCTAGTGCAACACCTGGGATAGTGGGTTAGAAAATAAGGGCATATCTGAGACCATCATTTAATTATGGATCTAAAACCGTCCTTTTCATAACAAATTACCAATTATACATTTTTGAAGTCCTAAATTTTCAAAAAATACATCAGTTTTTAACATTTGTTTTCTGAATCCATCCAAAATAAAAAGGATACAGCAGAAGAGAATTGAATGCACCTTATGCAGCTTATGCAGCTTATGCTTATCATAACAATACTGGAAAATCTTCACATATAAAGAACAAAATTCTGCAGAAATGTTTGGACTCAAATTGATTTTCTATACAAGGAAATATACTCTGTAAGGTGTCGGTTATTTGCACGTATCAACAAGTGTCAGAACTATGCAAAATATTAAATCCTCTACAATTGTCTAAATGCTCATGTAAATTCTAAATTTAGCTAGTTATGTTAGTTGAGTTTAAGGGCACTTCCACCAAAGCATGCAAATTCAAAATTAAACTCACCAAGAAAAAACATCTTGCAGATGCTGACAATTTTTTTCATGAACAAGATGCATATTGATGAGGTCTTTTGGATATTATCTTGAAATCATCCCTCAATTGATACTCATTGTCAAAAAAGCAATTTCCGAGAAATTGACAGTATGCCCATCTTAACCAAATTTGATGCCCTACTACGCATTGTAGTTACCAGAAATCACAGAAAATGGCCTCAAAACATCCTACTGCTCTTAAGGCTATCACTAGTCCTGGTTAAATTAGATGTGGTTATAAGCCAATTTCCTGAGCAACAGTAGATAAAATGGCAACAAAAGTATTCTGCATCAATATCAAGCAAGTTTATCCATCCATACCTGAACTCCCAAAATGCTCACACATAAAAAATAATAAATATTCACAACTCTGCTCACAAGTAGGTCACTCACTCATCAACTGATTTGTTACCTGTAGTCATAAAGTGTTACCTGCTGCTGATTGGGGTACGGGCTGCAGAATCAAAGTCATAGTGTTCAGACTTAATAGGAGCTACAAGGGCCTACACAGACTAAGTCTGTAAAGGGAAGATACCATAAGCCTGGACAAAAAGACACTCCTTACCACAACCAATATCACATCCAAAATTACAACAAAACCATCCACCAACATCCCACACACCCATCATTGCTCATCAATTTTACCTATCCAGCCATATTCACTCCATTCTGCATTACACACACTTGGACTGAGTGCTTTGACACCAATGATTTTTTTACTTCATCCATACTTGCTCAAAGGGGCCTGTCATAAAAGTCATAAAGTATTAAGGCTCAATAAGAGCCACAGGGGCCCATCTTGGTTAAGCCTATCTAGAAAAGGTACTAGGAATGTACATACTCCCACCCCAATCAATCCCTTATCCCAAGTTCCTAGGAAGCTATATATCCCAGCCTATCTAGCACCACTCACTTGCTACCACATAACACCCTCAACAATCACAAGCTCCTCCCATCACACCCATCGTGCCACCATAGACAATCTCATCAGCATCACATCCCGAAGGAAGGTGCCGAATCCACTGCTAGGCACACCCCACACAAATTCATAAAGCGTTCAGACTTAAGAGACTCACTTGCTATTGCATAATACACTCAACAATTACAAACTCCTCCCATCATACCCATTGTGCTACCATAGACAATCTCATCAGTATCACATCCCGAAGGAAGGTGCTGAACCCACTGCTAGGTACACCCTGTATAAAGTTATAAAGCGTTTAGACTTAATAAGAGACTCACTTGCTATTGCATAACACACTCAACAATTTCAACCTCCTCTCAACTCCCAACTCCTCCCTGTCGATCAACCCTCCCTGGAATACAGAAAAACAAGCCCCCTATTCTTATAATGATTGTATATGCCGTTTTTTAAAGATGTTCAGTGTGTTGCTACTGACAATGGTTCCTGGCAGCTGGTTCCAGTGTTCTACTACCCTGTTGGTGAAGAAAGACTGTCTTAACCTTGTCCTGCTGTGATTAACTTTAATTTTGAATTGATGGCCTCTAATTGCATCATTTCTGTTAAATTCAAACATTTCCCTGAGATATCCCTGTTCCTGACCATGAACAAATTTAAAAACCTCGATGAGATCTCCTCTCAGCCTTCTATATCTAAGTGAAAACATATTCAATTTCTTCAATCTTTCCTCATATGCCAGGTTGCCTATACCATTAACCATTTTTGTTGCCCTCTTTTGTACTCTCTCTAAAAGCCAACAATCTTTTTCATAACTAGGGGACCAAGCTTGGACACAGTATTCCAAATGTGGCCTGACATATGCACAGTAAAGCTTCCTGATGACCTCCTCACTTTTGTATGACACATTCCTCTGTATTTCCCCAAGCATTCTTAGTGCCTTCTTCCTGGCTTCTTTGGTCTGTTCTGATGCCCCCAATTTTGTGTTCAAAATAACACCTAAGTCCTTCTCCTGCCGAGTCACAGATAGTACTTGGCCACCCATCAAGCATGGAGCCTTCATATGCTGCCTACCTACATGCATGACTGTGCACTTATCAAAATTAAACTGCATTTGCCATTTTTCGGACCACTTCACTAGCTCGTCTAAGTCTTTCTGCAGCAAAACCTGCTCATTGTGCCCTGTTATTGCCCTAAAGATCTTCAAATCATCCGCAAATTTCAAAACCTTACTGCTTAGGCCACATTCAATGCTATTCACATATATAATGAACAATAGTGGCCCCAGTACCGACCCCTGGGGTACTCCACTAGGAACATTTTGCCATGATGACTTTGTACCATTTAGCATCACTCTCTGCTGTCTATCTGAAAGCCACAACTCTATCCATTTTAGGATGCTACCTGAAATACTATGGACCTGAAGCTGCATCATTAACCGTCTATGGGGTACCTTGTCAAAGGCCTTACTAAAGTCAAGATATGCTACATCAACCTGATTTCCATGATCAAATTGTTCTGTAGCAAAATTCAAAAAGTCCAAGAGATCTGTGAGACACGATCGCCCTTTTCTAAACCCATGTTGAGTATCTTGAATCAATCTGTTTCCTTCCAGAAAACTAACTATTCTATCCCTGATAATTGATTCGAGTACCTTGCAGACTAGGGATGTGAGGCTTACTGGCCTATAGTTTTCAACTTTCCCTCTTTCTCCTTTCTTGAAAATAGGAACTACATTTGCCCGTTTCCAATCTGTAGGAATTTCATTTTGTGAAACTGATCTACAAAATATTATACTAAGTGGAATTGCCACTTCCTTTTCAGCTTCCCGCAATACCCTAGGATAAATTCCATCAGGTCCTGCTGCCTTGTTTGGCTTTATTTTTCTGATACAACTGAAAACAATATCACTATCAATGAAATCAACATCGTGTATCCGATCACCTGTCATTGAACTGTGGTTCACGGTTGGCAGAGTAGTCACATCCTCCACTGTAAACACTGATTTAAACTGCTTGCTCAGCTCCTCAACCATCTCACCATCCTCGCTCAATATAGTCCCACTTACTTCCAGTGACCCATTGTGCTTGAAACTTTACTTAGCTTGTAGAAACTAAAGAACTTTTTACTGTCCCCATTACAGTTCCTAGCCAAATCCAATTCTTTTGCTCTCTTTGCTGCTCTGATTTTCTGCTTCACAGCATCTCTGGATTTTTTATACGACCTTAGATTTACGATATTTGAAGCTTCCTTAAATACTCTAAATGCATCTTTCTTAGCCTTAATTGCTTTCATCACATCTGGTGTAAGCCATGCTGGCTTTCCTACCCTTCTCTTGCACCTTTGCTTTTGGGGACATGTCAAATCTGAATTTCCCGCAAGTAAGATTTGAACTTTTCCCACATTTCACAGGCATTTAAATCAAAGAATTCTTCTTCCCATTTTATGGCACTTAAAGCCTCTCTCATGCAGTCAAAGTCTGCCCTGTTAAATTTTGGAATATTTGCCAAATTATCCTTGATTGTCCCTGCTACCTGTGCCTTGAATCTTACTATGTTATGGTCACTTCTTCCCAGAGTTTCTCCTACAGTCAAGTCTTGAACTAAATCACTTAAATCTGAAAAGACAAGGTCCAAGAATGAGCCCTGCCTGGTTGGTTCCGTTACAAACAAATAAGCCCTGCCTGTATCTTGCACACCTACTTAGCACAAATCTCACAGCATCCACTACTAATTAGAACTCAAAAACAAGATCTTCCAGCCTAAAAAATGTCCATCCTGTTTGTAAATGCATTTAATGAGGAGAACTCCCCACATCAGCAGGCAGCGTATTCTATTGATCAACAACCCTTTGACTGCAGACCTGTTATTGCTTAACTGTCCTAAACCTCAACTTGTCTAACCTGTATTGGTGACCACTATGTGTTACTCTAAATAGAAGGGGGTCATTCAGATTGACCTGCTCTAGCACTTTGATAATTTTATACTTTTCAATCCTACCACTGTTTAATCTCCTATACTTGAGTGAGTGCATATATACTGCAAGAAGCCTTTCTCCATATTCTAAATTGCCTAATCCACTGATGAGTCTAGTGGCTGAATAATATAAAATGACCAGGGGGTGGGAGGGGGGGGAGAGAAAACAAAGGTAGTGTTAAATGGATGTAAATCTGATTGGAAGGATGTTCTGAGTGGAGTACCACAGGGCTCTGTTCTAGGGCCACTTCTCTTTATCATATTTGTGAATAACATTGAGGTACAGCTGAGGAATAGTGTTCAAATTTGCTGATGACATCAAGCTGGTAGGAGTAGCAAACAGTAGAGATCAATCTTGTAATATTCAACTAGACTTGGAGGACCTAAAAAAGTGGACTGATCACTGGCAGATGTCTTTCAACTATAAGTCATTGGTATTGCACAGTTCATTGCATTGATCTCTGTTGTTTCAGGTATAAAGTTAATACATTGATAGCAAATGACTGAAGTCTATTAAACTCTTCTGGAGACACACAATAATGGCGCAGTCGGCAGGGTTGAAACTGAGTGCACTTTGGAAGGCTGTGCATACCAAACCACAGAACTATTTGAGACAGGTGCAATCCGTATTCTGGAGATGCATATGCACTCACTTGGTAACACTCCTGCAACAGCACAGGCCATGAGTTAGGACCCCAAACCTCCCAAACCATCACGGCCAGAACTTACTACTGGGCTGTCAGAAGAGGACTGGGCATACTTTGAGGACCGATGGACATCCTACAAGACCAACATGTATCTGACTGGCAGCAAGATATCAGCACAACTCCTGGAATATTGTGAGGAGTCCCTCCGCAGAGACCTGCATCGCAACCTAGGGGGTGGGCTCTCTGCATTGACTGAGCGCGATCTTATGAAAGAGATCCGACGTCTCAGTGTTAGGGAGACCACATGCATGGTACACAGGGTCCAGTTGGGTCATCTCGTCCAAGATGATGGTGAGTCTGTCCGTCACTTCGCTGCACGTGTGAAGGGCCATGCCTCCATATGTGGTTACACCGTGCGATGTCCAAGGCCAGGATGCCAGATAGAAGTCAGCTATGCTGGTGAAGTTGTCCGCGACCAAGTGACGAGGGGGCTGTTCAATGGGGATCTCCTCAGTCGTCCTCAGCGGGATCTCCTCAATCGTCCTGACAACAAAACCATGGACCTGGAGGCTGTATTGTCTTTTGTGGAGGCCAAGGAATCTGGCATACGGTCACATGGCCTGCTCTCGGATACTGTATCAGGACTCCATCCAAAGATGTCGTCGTTCCAGCGCCAGAAACGCCTTGGGACAACAGTTATTGATCCAAAGCCATGCACCTACTGTGGGAAGACCGGCCACGGGGCGCGAGCGAAAGCCGCCATCCGTGCTGGAAAGTGTCCGGCCTGCGATGCGTGTGGAAAGCTTGGTCACCTCAAATCCGTCTGTCGTTCTGGCTCTCATGGCATTCAGCGTTCACACCCTACCAAAGAGATCAACGCTGGCGTGGCAACGTTTTACTTTGGAGAGCACTCGGAATTCATGTCAATGTTCGCTATTGAGACCGAGAAGCGATCGGGCCGCAGAGGTCTCGTCGTCGATCATCGCCTGTGGCAGGATGCTGTGGGATGGGTCCGTCGGCGTGCCCTTGCCCAGCCATGGGTGTCGCTCAGCGTCTCAGTGTCCGAGGACGCCTACGTCGATTTGCGCCTCCCGCTCCGACGACGTCACCTAAGTCGGCAATGGAGGTCAGATCGTGCCAAGACACTGGAGCTCAGACTACCGTCTCTGGTCCATTCCTGTTGTCGCTCCTAGGTCTGCAGCAGAGTGACCTGCTTCCAGTTAGCCAGATCATCAGCACGGTTGAGAGCAGCGATGTGAACCTTCTGGGAGGGGTGTTCATCGAGATCGCCGGGCATGACGAAGCGGGCCATAGGCGTTCAACCAAGCAGCTGTGCTACATCGCCGAGGATCGCCCAGGTCTCTTCCTAAGCCGCCAGGCGTGTTCCCAACTGGGAATCATCTCTCCTGACTTCCCGAATGTTGGGGAGTTCTCGAGGAGCGAAGAAAACGTGACTAGTGCTGCACCTGTGCATTCGCCCCATGTCGACCAACCGAAATACCCGAACGTCGGTGACGATCGGTGCGAGTGTCCAAAACGTGCGGAACCACCTCTGGTGCCCTCTACACTCCCATTCGAGCCGGTGCCGGACAACATCGCCAAACTTCAGCAGTGGATCCTAGACAGGTATGCCTCCAGCGCGTTCAATGTCTGCGGGCACCAGCAGCTGCCCCTCATGCACGGAGAACCAATGGAAATATTCCTGAATCCCAACGCCAAGCCAGTTGCAGTGCACACCCCAATACCAGTCCCCATCCACTGGCAAGATGAAGTGAAACGTGGGCTGGATCGGGACGTCCGGCTCAAAGTCCTCGAAAAAGTGCCACCGGGTACCCCCACAACTTGGTGCCACCGGATGGTCGTCGTGGGCAAGAAGGATGGTACACCACGCCGGACGGTCAACCTCCAGGCCCTGAACCAAGAATCTGTCCCGAAGACACACCATACACCACCGCCATTCCACCAGGCATCTTCCGTACCAACCAACACGAAGAAAACCGTCTTGGATGCATGGAATGGATACCACAGCGTTGCGCTGCACGAAAATAGCCAGGAATGCACCACCTTCATAACACCGTGGGGACGTTACCGTTATACAACTACACCTCAGGGTTATCTGGCGGCAGGAGATGGATACACCCATCGTTTTGATCTCATCACTCGTGACATCCCGTACAAGGTGAAGTGTGTCGACGACACCCTGCTCTGGGCAGACACGATCGAGCAGTGTTTCTTTCGAACATGCCACTACATCAGCCTTTGCAGCGCTAAGGGGATCATCTTCAACCCGGCCAAGTTCCAGTTCGCACGAGACACTGGAGTTCGCTGGGTTCGAGGTGACACCAGCATCGGTCAGACCCAGCCAACGTCTGCTTGAAAGCATCCGAAACTTTCCAACACCGACCGACATCACCGGGATCCCTTCTTGGTTCCGTCTCGTCCAGCAGGTCAGCTACGCTTATGCCGTACGACCTGTGATGGAGCCCTTCCGCGAGCTTCTGAAACCACGAGTCACCTTCTATTGGGACGAACAACTGGATCGATTGTTCTGCGAATCGAAAGCCATGATCCTGCGTGCGGTGGAGAAGGGTGTGCGAACGTTCCAAGCCGGACGTTCTACATGTCTGGCGACAGACTTTTCCAAGACCGGAATTGGGTTCTGCCTGACGCAAAAACATTGTGCTTGTGCACCAGACTCTCCTTACTGCTGTCCGGATGGCCGGCAGCTCGTACTGGAGGACAGTCGGTTTACTTCCCTGGCAGAGTCGCGCCACGCCCCCATTGAGGGGGAAGCCCTGGCCGTGGCGGATGCTCTACATAAGACTCGCTACTTCATCCAAGGCTGTGACAACCTGACCATTGCGACTGACCACAAGCCTCTGGTTAAGATCCTCGGTGACAGGCGTCTGGAAGATATTCCAAACCCAAGACTGCTGAAGCTGAAAGAGAAAACCTTGCCCTGTAGGTTCAAAATCATACACGTTCCTGGAAGACCACATGCGGGTCCTGATGCCATGTCCAGGACACCAGCTATCAGCACACTAGCGGGTCTGCACTGTCTGGTATCTGACGAGGAACGTGATCGGTCCCTTCATCTGGAACAGCACGTGGGAGCGATTGTGGCCGCTGCGGCGAACGTTGTTAGGCCGGTGATAATGACACGTATCCGTGACACAGTAGCAAAGGATCCCAAGATTCAACAATTGGTCGACAGGATCACCAAGGGATTCCACGAGTCCAAAGAACTGTTGGAACTGGAGCTGAGGGAGTTTTTTTTTCGCTTTAGAACCGGCCTGTCCGTGCATGATGGACTTCCTCTCTTTGAGGGTAGAATTCTGGTACCACAGGTCCTGCGAGGTGAAATACTGTACGCTCTCCACTCTGCCCACCAAGGCACAGATGGCATGCATGCAAGAGCCCGATCCAGTGTCTGGTGGCCTGGCATCACGGGCGCCATCCAACAGAAGCGGGCTGGCTGCAGCTCCTGTAGTCAAGTGGCGCCCTCCCACCCAGCAGCACCATCGACTGGGACACATCCGCCTGCGTATCCCTTTCACCAGATCTGTGCAGATTACTTCAGCTTGAACGGATCCAGCTACTTGGTTGTTGTTGATCGATATAGCGGATGGCTATCTATCTTCCACTGTGGCGTCAGTGGCGCGACGTCCAGGGCCCTCGTCAAGCATCTCCGTTCCCTGTTCCACACATTCGGAGTTCCCGACGAGCTGTCATCGGACGGTGGACCCCAATTTGCGGCGTTCGAGACTACGCAGTTACTGAAGGATTATGGTGTCCACCATCGGATCTCTTCCGCCGCTTTCCCGCACTCAAACCTCCGAGCGGAGCTCGCAGTCAAATCCGGAAAACGACTCATTCGGGACAATGCAGATGCGAATGGACGCCTGGACAACGAGCAGTTCTGCCGGGCGTTGTTGCAGCACCGCAACACACCTGACCGTGACCTGGGGCTATCACCAGCTCAGATCATCTTCGGAAGGCAAATCAGAGACTTCCTTCCAGTCACTTGGGACAAATTCACCCCACGAGAAGAATGGCGAACGACCGCAGCTGAGCGAGAATGGACATTGAGGGTCCTCATGTTAAAGCCGCCGAGCGATAGTCAGAACACACTAAAACCCTTCCTCGTCTAGCCATTGGAGACATAGTTCAAGTCCAAAACCAGGAGGGCAACCGGCCAAATCGATGGGATAAGACCGGCGTCATTATCCAGACCTTAGTTAGTTATTTGGGCTTTAGGGCGCTTCGACCAGAATTGATCATTGGCGATTTTTATTTTCCGTTTGGCGGACCGCGCCCCGTGGTGCCGCGGCCGGCTGGTGCTCGTGGCGGCGTGCCGGCTGCGATCGGTCCGGCCGACTCCTTGTTCCCTCCCCGGCGGGCGGTGCCGGCGTCCGACCCTGACTCGGGGTCGTCCAGCGCTGTCCCGTCTCCGACTACTCGCCGACCTTCCCCGGGGTCAACCCCGCCGGGAAACCGTGGGCCCGCGGCGTCTGGTTCGTCCGGGCCCCGGTCCCGGCGTGGGCCTCCGCCTCCGCCGGCGCCCCGTGGCCGTGGCCGCGGCGGTGGACGTGGCCGTGGTCGTGGCCGCGGCCGTGGGGCGGCTGCGGATGGGGCGCCTGCCACTTCGCCCCGCCCTGCCCCGGGGACACCTGACACCCCCCGGGCGGTGACCCCTGCTCCGGCTGAGAGGCGCTTGTCGCCTCTCCAGCAGGAGCTCCTGGAGCGCCTCCAGGACCTGCTCGATCGCAGGGCCTGTTGGACGGAGGTCGAGCCGGTCCTGGAGGAGCTCTGCCATCGAGCGGAGGAGCTCAACGCCGAGCACCATCTCAGGCGTGCGGCCGGCCGGACGGGCGGCGGTCGCAACGGTGCTGGTGAGCCGGGCACTGCCGCCCGGGCGCCCGGCTGCAGACCTCCTCCCTCTCGCCCCCCCCTCGTCCCCATCCCCCCCAAGCATTATCCAGACCTTACACCATGATCAGTATGGGGTGAAGATGCATGAATTCGGCCGCGTAACTCTCAGAAATCGGCGCTTCCTCCGTCGGATTCAGCCCCTCCTAGCCGACAGCCCCTCATCTCCGTGGTCGCCGCCACTACCACCGACATCAATTCCTGACACTCCAGCGCCAGGAGTCAACACTCCCACCACATCGACGCCACTACGGACACTCCCGCAGCCGCCTTCCGTCCAACGTGCACCTGTGCCAGTTGAGCATGCATCGCCTGCACCTACAGCGGCGCTACCGGGGCAGAAGCCGTCGGCGGCCTCCTCAGCGGAATCCCAGATGGTGCCGGTTACGTCAGCGATGCCTCCAGTGGTGCCTGCCACTCCATCACCCCCGGTCGACCCGCCAGTGGTCCAGCCAGTCGCGCACGCACGGGATGGACCCGTACGGCCTCGGAGAGCCCCGAGGCGGCTTAGTCCCTCCATGAGTGGGAAGACTCATGGTTACACGCACCATTGAGTCCGAGCAGTGGCGCGTGCGAAGCGAAGTGGTGTAGTTTTGTACTTGTTTTTGTTTGTTTGTGTGCCAAGTCGAGTCTACGCTGTACGAACCTACACTTAGCTCGTGTCTGCCGTCGTCCTCTACCGTACCGCGGTCTGGTCGTGTACTTTCATGCTCCCCGTGTCCATCGAGGCGCCGCCGCTGCGGTGGTGACCGCTGATGTGTCGGCCGGCCACGTTGAGGGGGGGCATCATTGATATTGCACAGTTCATTGCACTGATCTCTTTTGTTTCAGGTATAGAGTTAATACATTGATAGCAAATGACTGAAGTCTATTAAACTCTTCTGGAGACACACAATAAATAAGTGTAAGGTTATGCATCTGGGTTCTGGAGGTGAGACTTTCAGATATACGAGGGAACTGGATGTTATTGAACAATGGGAGGGAGGGAACTGGATGTTATTGAAGAGGAAAGAGACTTAAGTGTGTTGGTTTCAAAAGACCTTGAAGCAGAAAAACAATGTAGCTCAGCTAGGAACAGGGCACTCAGAATGCTGGGACTGATTAATAGAAGTGTGAGATATAAGAGCAAGGAAGTCATAAAAACTGTACTTAGCATATGTGCAACCCAACTTGGAATATTCTGTACCTATTCATGGAGCCCCTACCTAGAAAAAGATAGATATGTTAGAAAGAGTGCAGCACAAAGCAACTAGACTCATCAGTGGAATAGGTAACTTAGAATATGGAGAAAGGCTTGTGGCATTAGATATGTACTCACTCAAGTATAGGAGATTAAGGGGGGACATGATTGGAATGTACAAAATTGTTAAAGGACTAGATAAGGTCAATTTGAATGATGCTCTTCAGTTTAGAGTATCACATAGGACTATATATCACATATCACTTGAGGTGTAGGACAGTTAAGTGACAACAAGTCTTCAGTCAAAGGGTTGTTGATCAGTGGAATAGGCTGCCTGCTGATGTGGGGAGTTCCTCATTGAATGTATCTAAAAGTAAGGTGGACAAATTTTTAAGACAGGAAAATCTTGTTATTGAGTCCTAATTTGTGATGGATGGGGTGAGATTTCTGCTAAGTAAGTGTGCATGGCACAGACCCCTTTAAGCAGGCATGCATGCAGTTTGAAAATTATTGGTAAGTCATTCAATCCACATGTGTTAAGAGGGATCAAGGGAATAGGGCTGGATAGCTAGGATAGATAGGCATTGATAGGTGTGCGGGATGTTGGTGGATGGTTTCCTTAGGATGTGGTGATGGTTGGGGTGGGGTCTTTTTACTGGGCTTTTGGTATCTCCCATTTAGACTTAATTGTGGCTCTTAGTAATTCTTAACACGTTATGACTATAACTTTATGACCAAATTAAAATTATACCAAAACACTCCTTTCTCCAACATTATTTACATTCCACTACCAAACAAAAATTGGTGTTAATGAAAAAGCCATAAAATGACTGAAACCAATTCCTATTAAAATTAATTAAAATTGTATGAAATGCATCTTAGTCATATGTGTAGCATCTTAGTTGAAGCCAAGAATGACTTGGAAAGATCTAGAGATTACCCTCAATGGGAGAGCAAACTACTGCTTATAACCACATATTGTTAGCCACTCCTACTCAAAGTGGGAAACTTACTTTCTGGGTTGAAAGTCTGAGAGCATACCAACTTCTTCCAGAGTACATTTTCATGGACAGGTTATTTTTTATGCATGGTATCTGTTTACTGGTAACCGACAGGAAAAGCCTATGTATTTAGTACCTACATAATATGCATCGTCATTTTTGGTCAAATTAAAGGTAAATTTTTATTAAACGGTGTTTTAGGAATTTTTGGATTTTTTTTTGGAATACGATGTTTATGAACGTGATTCGGAAGATGCGACCACTCGTTTTCTCCGTAAATGCTTACTTTTCGATTTGAACGATGACGTCATAGGCACGACGGTACGGTATGATGACGTCATAGGCATGGGACTGAGGCTTCGATTGGCTAACGCTACAAACGTTCACATACCTTAATGAGATGGTCCCGGCTTTATCTAACCAGATTAATAAAACAACTTGCCACGGTTCCAGGCGGGTTCCGTCGAGAAAAGTTCCTTTGTAGTCGCTTGTGACAAACCCACACCTCTTCTTCTCCTTCCTTCTGGCGACACGAAACGTCTCGGTGCACTCCCACCAATGCCTACTCTCCTGCAATCGGCAGGGCTTGGAACACTTAGGGCAGACAACTCCGGCAGGAAGAACTCCGTGGCGTCTAAGGGAGTCTAAGCTCGCTTGGTTGTCCTTATAGCAAAGTTTGATTATATCATATGGCACTGGATCACAACCTACACACACGGAAGCCATTTTCGAACTGTTGACCTCAAAGTGACCCCTGTCACCCCGGTCTCGTCTATCCTCACGACTTCCAACAAATAGTATGATAATTCATAATTAAATATGAAAACCTAACCTAACCTAACCTAACGTAATACAATCTACTCTTATCTAAACTAATATAAACTCATATATTATAATTTAAAAACAAGCATAATATTTATTGTGACGTCATCCGTACATCACGGCCGCAAGCCGTGCTCTGCTTAGTTTTTTTTTCGGCGTTGCGGTAAAGTAGTGGTGGTGTCATCTATGTGGCAAAGAGGCGGAAATGAAGCATTTTCGACGTGAAAAAGTGTTGAATCAACTGCGTGAAGTGTTGAATGTCCCTTTAATCACGTCTGAGAAGTGCCAGGTGAGGGATGGATAAATTATGCAACAAACAACAGCGGTGTGGCATATATGGCGCATTATAGATATTATCGCTAAGATTAACCGAGACGTAAGCATTTACGGAGAAAACGAATGATCGCATCTTCCGAATCACGTTAATAAACAATATTCCGGGACAAAAATCCGAAAATACCAAAAACACCCTTTAAGACAGAAATACCAAATTAAATGTCAAAGCATAGGAACAAAGAAGTGAACAATGGATGGCACTGCCCAGCAGCAAATTGTGATAATCAGCACAGCTTTGTCTCTCATAACTCACAGGAGCAATGTGCTTCCCTTTCACTGTTGGTTTCAGTACAAGGCTAGCCATATGAAAAACAAACAAAAATACTTCACACTTCACCCTCCGCTCAAAGCACATACCTACCTATGCAGCCAATTCCCTACATAATACGAACCTAACTCCGCTACCATACACGCCACAGTCAAATGTGATAGCTGTGTGCAACACAAAGGATCAGTCAAGGCTTGTGTTTGTGGCATGACACTGTTAACAATGTGCTCAAAGTTGCTAATGGTGATGACATCATATAAAAATATGAGACAAATTTCAGAACAGAAAACACTAACTCAGCCAGTTCTGATAGGCGGACTTCTGGACTCTGGATAGCGTCTCTTAAAACTGTCAAATTTTTCCACTATATGGGTGGCTTGAACACTGGTTTTTGTAGATGTGCTCCAGAGTCTGAGTAACCTGAGAACATTGTACTAGTGTGCAGGCTCGCCGTCTTGTGAGTGCTGTTGCCATATTGTCATCTGTGTTTCCAGTGTTTGAGATTCAGATGTGTGCAAACCTGTGGTCAAGCTGCTGACTGCTACAAAAGGTGCTTAGTTGGAGCAGCAACAGAAAGTGAAATAACAAGTGCTTTTGTGGGTGTCATTCTGCATTTCTTTTTATTGACATCTTTGTTCGCATATTTTTGTCAGTGCATGTGAAGCCCATCCGGTAATCTTTACCTTTCGGCCAACACATACTGCCAAGGTTAATGATTTGGAAAGAGGTGTCGCATACAATGTCGCATATATTTCATGACGTCATGGCCAAAAAATTTGCTTCGGAGGATTCTGGTTTTCCGGTTAGGTTAGGCTAGGTTAGGTTAGATTACATTATGCTATCATACATTTTGTATATTATGCTACATTATCTTAGTCTAGGTTAGGTGGTAATCTTTACAGACACCCAACTCCTGTGACGTCACTTGCCTGACTTCTGTGACGTCACTGTTCCCCACTATACACCTCTTTACAAATCACTAACCTTGGCAGTATGCGTCGGCCGAAAGGTAAAGATTACTGCCCATCCTATCCAGTATGAGCCTGGAGTGCAAAAATGTTTCCAGAGATAAAATATCTGAAGAAGTGCTTTAATTCCCACCCTGCTCCTACTGGCTTCATGTAGGTATCAGCAAATTTAAACAGGCTGGTGCAAGTGACAGAAATAACCCAGAAAATAATCATACTCACATCATCAGTAATGCACATGTAAATTACTCCTGAATCAGTCACATAATGAAACAGGTATTCTCCATGTGCATAGGTCATCCTTGAGTCTTGTAGCCCAATTTTGGGAATTATTTGGGCAACCACCTCCATGAAGTTTCCAGGACATGTGGCACATTTTGCCAAAATAGTTGATCCTCTTGAGATAATGCTGAAGAGTATTGTCATGTCCTCCCCCTTGGAATTACAGCTTGAACAGGTAATACAAACTTTCCCTAGGTGGTTTTACAGCGGATTTTGCTCTGTTGCCAGACCACTCGTTCTCTGAGATAGAGCGACCCGACATAAAATAACGTTAAGTAAAAATGCAAACGAATAGTAGTTCAAATGGTTATATCTATTTTATATAGGAAATATTGTATTTACCCGAACGGATAGAGAATACACAAAGGAAAACTAAATGATAGCATAAACCAGGACAATTAAGTTTCAGCCTACGTTAACAAACGGCAACTTTACTCATCTCTAGTTCAGCTGGCTGGGATCTGGCCGCGACTTGCACCAGATGATCGTCGTTTGCCAGATGGCAAACGACCATCTGCCCGTAGGCGGTTTTATAGCGGGGCCCTGTTCACGGGGCTTGCGGCTGTCTGCGGTCGCTGCGGGTCTCGCGGTCAAAGGAGTGGAGCTTAGCCGTGACCAATCAGCAGTGAGCAGGCTGACGTTACGTTGTCTGCGGCCGCCGCGGTTCCTGCGGTCGCTGTACCACCGACCGCAGCGGCCGCAAGATTGAGAAGGCTCATCTTGGCGCAATGGTGCGTAATTATGCGCACTGGCGGATCTACCCCACCGGTTTGGGGGCGACAACTTTCGATTTTCGGCGTCAGAGGACATGCCTCAGAGCTGGAATGGGCTGTCTAGATTTGAAAGGTCTGTACATCAACCTATTCTTCAACAATAGAAGCACCAAAATAAAGCAAATATTAACCTGACAGACAGAAAGCACAAGCCTAATTCATCAAGTCATAATGTGATCAGACTTAATAAGAGCCACGAGGGCCGAGACAGGTTAAGCCCGTAAGGGGAAGATACCATAACCCTGGCAAAAAGACACTCAGACCCTAACCAGCACCACATCCCTAATTTCTTTGATTGATGTATTATTTCGGTTTAAGGGTGCGCTGACTACAGGGCCATTTGGCACCCATATCCATAAGTTCAAAGAATCCATCTACCAACATACCACACCCTTATCAATGTCTATCTACCTAACATATACAGTCCTATTCGCCCGATCCCTTGAAACACATGTGGCTTGAGTGCCCTACCAATAATTTTCAGACTCCATCCATGCCTCCTTTTAGTGGCCTGTATAGTTCACATCTACTTAGCATAAACCTCACCCCATCCACCACTACTTAGAACTCAAAAGCAAGATTTTGCAGTCTAAAAAGAATCATCCACCCTATTTTTAAGCCTAAGATTATAGGTATTTGGCAATTCATCGGCGTCGTCCACATATCTTTCGTTTATAAATGTATGTCCTGCGCAAGATTTGACGCATGCTTTGACCGCGGCGGGCCGCGGCGGTGTTCTAGTGCGTCCCGCTGCTGATGACGTTCGGTGGTAGGCGGAGCCTATTTTGACCGCAGAGCCACAGCGACCGCAGGCTCCGTGAACAGGGCCCGGAAATTTGCTCGTGTTTAGTATACTTGGTATAATAACTTTATAGATGGTATAAAAGTTGGTAGCTAGCATAACATCAAATACGTTTACTTTTACGGACATTTTGTGTTGATTATAGTAAAGAAGTGGGCAGTTATTGGGCATATAAACGTATATTGTACATACGGAATAATTTTAATTTCACTTAACTTTGATTTCAAGATTTACATTTTTTGGTTCTAAAAACTGACATGTTCCGTCCGTTCCTCTTCCCTCCAGGGTTGCCACCGTGGTACGATCGTGCCAGCTATGGTACGCTTTCGACAAATGTTGTACGAATGCAAGATATCGCTTTCAGGCAGCGCACCTGTTGAAGTCAAGGACGCGCGTTTCGTGCATGCCTTTTTCCAATTAATTCAACGATTGCGGATGGTTTGCATCGGCATTTCACGACACAAAATTGATCAAAAAAACCTCACCGTTCTTTCTGTATTGGTTTATGGTGTTACCTTCAGTAATTGTCGTGGTGTGAAATGAAGGCATTCGCGACAAGAAATTCCCATCTTAAAAAAGGGTCGGACAACCGGCAAGTGGTAGCATAACGTACCAAGTCGACCACACGGTATAGTATCGTCGCCAACAGGACTGGAGACCTCTCAGGAAAGGAGTAGACCCTCATCCCTGGAAAAAAATCAATTGGAAACCATTAGGAACTATTATGATTTCCTAGTGGTTTTAATGGTCCCTTATGGTTTTCAATGCTTGCCGATGGAATTTACCTGACGGTGTAATGGTTCCAATGGTCCTAATGGTATTCTGACCAGACCAACCGGAGTTTCCATTCGGAACATGGTGGTTCAGTGTCGTTTACTTTGTGGCATAATAGTCCAAATGGTATTAACGGTCGTCTTACTAGTCATGTATAGATTGCCGTGAATAGTTACGATGCCTTCTCAGAAAACCTCACGGGGTCTACGCGTTAGCGGATCTAAAGGGTAAGGACACGGAGGCCATGCCCTCTCCCCACTCTCCAAGCGGCGTGAAGGGGACCAAACTATCTCACCACCTCCAAAACGGGACTGTAAAATGACCTCAAAATATTTATTTAATGACACACGCAAAGGCATATTTTAAGAAGTTTTCCTTAGGGGGAAGATGGCCACGAAATACACACCAAAATGAAGAACAATCGGGATCGGAAAATTGGCTCATAAAAATGTGTGAATGGGATCTGAAAGTTGATAAAGATGTAGATGGCGCTGAGAGTCAATGGTCACCCAGCCTTCTTTGGCGAACCTAAAGCGCTATGTTTTGTGGGTTAGGGAGGGCAGAATCTTTATATTTAAAAAGCCTATTGTACATTTTGTAAGCAGCGTATGTTGTTTGCGCGTATTTAATTATGTTGAATGTACTTCAGACACGTCTAGTTTGCTGGAATATTTACCATTAGTGCGCTAGAAATTAGGAGAAGCAAGCCAGAAGTATGGGTGTATGTGCGGTTCCCGGCTGCCATAAACGTGATCCATCTATCAGGTTTCCAGCAGACTGCAAGGTAAGAAGGCAGAAAATTGATTTGAAAAACAACTATTGTTTGACTGCCTTTCTGTAAAAGACGTAGTGGGAACCATTTAGGAAAGCACTGGTAAGGTACCTAGGCACATTAGGTACCAAGGTAAGTACCTATCTATTGTCCAGACTGTAAAGTATGGCACAAGGTTCACTGGGGCACATCAGCCCACAGTGAAAATATGCACCAATCCACACCAAGGGTGAGAACAAAGATAAGAAGAACTATAAGAGATAAGAACTATACAACAAAGATAAGAACTATAAGAAAAATAGATCCATGATAGGTAGGTACTACGCCTGTAGGAAAGCTGTGGAAATGTAGGAACCAGGGTTGGCAAAATACCGATAAAAACTAGTTTATGTCATGTCAGTGGCAGAAACCATGGCTGGTATTTACCAGTATTTACCAGTATAAAGTGGTTAATACCAGTATAAATGAGTCAACACCACTGGTTTATACCGGTTTATATCAGTAAAAACCATCCTGTGGCAAAAACTGGTCAACCCTGGTAGGAACTAAGTAGGTTGAGGTATGGGGAAGCAATATTATATTAGCTTAAAGATTATTAAATTAATCCACCAATATTATGCACATATGGTTTGTGAATGCATCATTAATTTATTGTAAAATTGTATTGCAACCCCCTGCAAAAAGGACTCCAAAAAAGTTGCCATAGTTACCCTGGCCATGGTTGAGGTGGCCACAGCATATTCTCCACCCATGCTGCTTACCTTACCTTACCTTAAGTACCTATTGTCGGGTAAAAATTACGCCAAAAAGTTGGTCCTGATTATAACAAAACATTACCCTTTCCTTATCTCAGTCCTGTTGATTCAGATTAGAGTCGTTAGTAAAAAGAGAATAAGGAAAATCACCCACACAAACACACACACAGATGCACATATCACATGCACCCATGCATACACAACACCCACACCCCACACTCACCCAACAAATCTCACCAAAAGCCAGCACATACATTTTTAACAGTAGGTCGGTAGAGATCTCTTACCTCTGGACCAGCTCTTCCTTCCTGCCCTTTGTGGATGCATGCCTTTCCCTTAATAAGCTTGAAAGTTGAGGTGTTGTGAAACTCCCATAAAATCCCTATCACTATTCAAGTCCATAATTGCGCCTAGTAGCTACCACCGTAACGTGCAGTCAATAGCAAAGCACTTGCCAGCTCATACGCGTATGTTCTACCCAAGCTAGTGGCCAGAGTCCGATAATTGGCGAGTTCCTGGCACACTGTAACCCATGAACAACCTTTCTTCAACACAATATTTCCGAAATCCTTGGCCTAAATGACTTGCAACCCTAATAAAAGCCACATGCCAACACCGACTCCCGGCAACCCCACGCAAAATGCACAGCAAAGATGGCCGACGCCTCCTCGTCGGGTGACCATTGCGTACAGCGCCGCCCTGGTGGCCAAATCGTAGCTTTCAGACCCCATTTACACTTCACCACGCGTTCTATGACATGCCAATCAGGAAGTTCACTCTGGAATCCCAAAAATAACTCCAAATGCGCCACAAATTGTGTATGACTCTAAAAACGTGCCAATGTCACGAAAGAAACGCACCGGGGGCCTGAAAAATCACGACGGGAACCGGAAACGCAACTCTCGCTCCAAAAAAAGAGGTCACAAGAACTTGTGCCTCTCGACAACACGCATTGGGGCCCAAAAGAATCGAGCCTGATCCCGAAAAAAATCGCGCGGGAAGTCCCAAAAATTGTGGTGGGACCGCACAAATTTCCGTCGGGATGCTTAAAATTTGTACGGGGATACAAATAAACAATAGGGCCCAAAAACTCGTGACAGGACGAGATAAAAAAAAATCCGAGGCTTCGAAAAATGCAGCGGGAACCCCGAACCCGGGCCTGGAAAAGCGACATGGAATCCAAAGAATCGTGCATATCGCCGAAAAAAATGTCCCGACTCCCCGACAATAATAAGATCAGGCCCGGCCCTAAAAATCGCAGTGCGTCCCAGTGATGTACCATGTGCTCCAGTATCGATACCTGGTGGACACGAACACACCCGAGATCTCCAGCCATGGTCGCCAGAGCGGGTAGGGTGAAAAGGCGTGTCGTAGGGGAAGGGGCGAAAGCGACCCTCTTTACAACTAAAAAAAACACTTCTGGGAGGTCCGAGTGTACCAGTCTCCCTAGCATTTTTTTCCCACCAGTTGCGCCCGTCGGAAGGTAAATGTGTCCCTCCAGGTACATTCATAGCGGCGACCTTCCAGACAAGCTTCCCTTCATGACAATTCCTGGATCCACGCCTGGTAAAACCTGATACTGTTGGTAAAGTACAACGCCCACATCAAATTAGAAACTCTGTCGGGCCCACGGCTGTACAACGTCAATCAGATTCCAACCTCTCTCAGCCACATTAGATTATAAATGTGGGCGAGATGGTTTGCAGAACCCTCTGAACCACATTACGTTGTCCTAACCTAACTTGACATAGCGTTCTTTGTCAATTCTTTGTCAATTCTTTGTCTTTGTTTGGCTGCGTTCTTTGTCACGTTCCGTCCAGGAATTCCGTGGACTCTGACGTCATGTGTCGTTCTTTGTCCATTCCTCACGAATTCCGCGGCCAGATTTCATGGATTCTGCGGGGAACCCGCGGACTGAAAAAAGCTGTCCAGCCCCGTTCTGTGCGGTTTCTTCCAAGATGGCGACGCACATTGGAAGTGATGTGCGGGCCAAGGAAGACATTGCAAATTCGCAAGTAATGTTGCAGAGTGGATTACGAATGGGATATATTGTGCGAAGATGTCACTAATAAATGCCATGTTCCCACCGGCGAGGGTTTTCCGTTGCAGTGTAGTCAAATTCTCAACTGTTGAGGTGAAACAGCAGTAAGCTAGACACAACCTTCAGAAACTTCTTTTTCCGATTATTTGCATCTCCACCCAGTAAACATGCCGATGTTGACCCGCTGTCCGCACATGTCGGGGCGAGCTCGACATCTCGTAAACGGTATGCCGACATCGGACCGCTCTCGGCCCGACATCGGCGTACTGATCTGGAATATCAACATATTCCAGGCTGACGTCGGGCCGTTGTCAGACATCCCACTACCCAGCCGACAGCGGGCCCCAAGCGTCCTAACAGCAGCCTGGCAGCGGTCCCACGTTGGCTGGGTTTCGGCTGCATATCGGTTTGGCGGACATTCCACTCCTCAGTCGACAGCGGGCCACTGGCGTCCAGATAGCGGAACGACGTCGGTCCGCTGTCGGCATGTTCACTGTGCAATGACCAATGCAAATTTAATCCCTGCCCTTGACATGCCTGTCATAGCCTGCCCTGGACATGTCTGACATTCATCTACCTAGAACATGAGCCATCTCAGAATAGTTTCGCATTTTTATCCTTTTTATTGTCGACACCATGAGCATTAAATTAGGCATCAGTGGCCAATAACAATAAGATCATAGTTCGAAGCTTTGTATAATTACTGGTGTTGCCAACAAGTGATTCAACCACATTGCTTTTATGTAACAGCATGCAATGAATGCTAATCATACAAATTAGTAGGAAGGTTTGCGAACAGCGACACAAATGGCTCACATAAGTAATCCGGTGCGAAATTTCACAGAACGTTCCGTGGTTGCAATCCACGAAATATTCTACGTCACAGTCCACGGAATCCGCGGAATGAAGGAGACAAAGAACGCACCCTTAGCCTAATTTCCTTTTTGATGATATTTTCAGTTTCATTTTTAATTTCAAACATTTCAAGTTAAATATCCAACCTAACTGAACCATCCCAACCTCTTTTGTTGCCATTTGAAGATAAAATTAACATAGGAACAATTTAAACTGCAATAATTCCATAGTTTGTTCAATTTGCCATGCCTGTAAGACAAAACTTACAAGTCTTACAGGCATGTAAGAGCAGTCTTACAACTGCTCTTGGCTCACCACCATCGGGTGCGGCCGGCTCTACATGCCACATACCTGGTAGATGGTGGTGGTAAACCAGTTGGATTCTGATTTCTGCTCCATCATGGCCTCAACCTGTACCGGCGGGGCCAGCATCGTGAGGCGCCTGGTAAGCGTCATCAGCAGTCGGCAGCCGAGGCTAGATGTCCGTGTGGCACGGAGGCTGACTCGAGTTGGGCTGCATGTGAGCATCGGCTGGTTGCGCTAGAATTATGCTCGCAGAGCGCAGAGTGGCGGGCATCTAGGCAGGTGCGCCAACATGTCACCAGCCAGCGATAGGATGTCCACCCTCACACTGCCGGTCATCTGTCACCGTCCCTGCTGTGTATCGTGTCGTGTCGCCCGGTTCTGTTCTTTTTCTCTGTGCTTGCTGTTGCCGCCGTGACCAGGGGCGGACTGGCGGCGCCCCCTGTGCTGCCCGTCCTGGCGGCACTTGACACTGCTTTCGTGTCGCCCAATCCTGCCGCTGTGTTAGCGTGTTTTGCTGTTGCGACTGTGACCATTTACAGGTTGGCGGCGCTCCCTATGCCGGTCCGTCCTCACGGCACTTGGCACTGTTCTCGGCTCTGGTATTGCTCTCGGGCAAGTGTGGCGTATGCCACTCCATTGTTGCTGATACTTACCATGTGGCCTATCAGCATTGATTTGAAAGAACGACATACAAAGTGTCCTTTGCTCCACGAACTTTGATTGCGATCCTCCATTCGTGCTTTGAACCGGAACCAGCACAGAAGCCGACTAGGAAGACTACGCCGACGTGTAGGAGTGCTTTGGGATGATCCAGATCTAATCCTGAACGCATTGCTAGGGAATGCCACCAATACATGCTGACCGCTTTCGGTGCCACATGTTTCCAGTCCGTCCGCCGAATATCGCTCCCTATGGTCGTGTCGATCTGCAAAAAAAATTGTCCCCTTTCTTGCCCCCTAAATCAGCGGCGTTACCACATGCTATGGACGGGGGTGGGGGATTAAAAGGTGTTCCGGTCAGTTACCTTTGCCCCGGTCAATTACTTTTCCCATGCAACACCATAATCCCCATGCTAAACTTGCTGCAGATTGGGGGACCAGCCCCCCCCCACCTGGTCCCATCGTAGCGACGCCTACGCTTCAGATATGTCTACTGCATCTCGCCGCGGTAAAATGATAATTCTATGCCGTATTTGACATGTTCTACGTCCCTTTGAAGGCTCTTTCGGGTAGAATATGCATATAAAAGGTACTGGAGGTCGTTTCCAAAACTTCGATGCTCTATATTTTGGACCTATACCTCTTAAAATGTTATGCCTTTCCCATAGTGTACATACGTTGCACATATTCGGCAACATGTTAGCGGCTGGGCCCACGTTAAGTGTGTACCCAAGATGACGTCATTTAAGAACCTGCGCAGAAAGATGCGCAGTAGGGATGACGCCACCTGGTTATCGCCTTGGTTGCATTCCACTGGGAAGAAACTGGGAGCTCTAACAAAACACCGGTGGCCCTCGAAGCACACATAGGCCATGAGATCGCATGATGGCTTAAAAAACAGGTTTTGGCTCGCAAGAAGCGCCATGGTCCTAAAAAAGAACAAAAAGACTGGGCACTAAAAACACATCGGGGGATTCGAAAACGCGCTGGTACCAAACAAAATGCATCGTTGCACAAAAAGCAACAAACCCCTAACAAGAGACGGGGGCCTCAAAAATTGCCGGGTTCCTAACAAAAATTGGCTGGAGCCCCAAAACACATATGTAGACGAAGGAAAGCCCAACGGGTCCAAAATAACACCAAGACAAAGACTCGGTTCGGTAGCCAATCTGGGAGTATGTTTAACCAAGGAGATGAAGGGTATCAAAGAACAGCGGTTACGCGGATTTCTCAACCACCAGAAAATGTGGAAAGAAGGGAACTAATCAACGCATTGAATGAAGCAAATTTTCCCACCCAAATCTCATATGAAGCATTTCATGACGTCAAATACAGCGCAAAACTATCATGTGGCAGCAATTAGCAAGGCATAGGAGGCCTAGCAGAAACTATAGAATCGCACGAAGTGTGGCGTATACGCCGAATGCGCAAGGCGGGTGTACACGTGCATAAACGTTGGCGTTTTGGCAACCGGCCGTTATTAACTGGCATGCCTGAAATTGGAAAAGTGTACATTTCGAAGTGATATGTACAGGTGTAATTTCAGCAGTCTGAGGCATAGGCGTAGGAATGTCTCAAAAGTGGGTGGGCCAGGGTACCCAGGAATTTCGCAAAGTACCATGAACACTTTGGATAGATAACTGGAAAATTTGATTAATTAACACACATCTTTCACCGCTAAGCTGGGGTGAGGGGGTGTGGGATGGGGGCTGGACGCGCCTATGGCTAACAGCAACATGTGGTGCTGGAAAAGAACTAACATCGCAGTATAAGTACTTTCAAATTTCAAATTCAACTTCTCGCTGGACTTGGAACTCTTTTCACGACTGATGGATTATTTTGTAACAATAGGCTTATCTTCCTGGTGCGAGGGAAACCATTAGTATTACTGTTCAAATACAATTTATTTAATTTCCGCTATGTGCGTGTGTGTGTGGGGGGGGGGGCGGGTGCAAGCTCATTACAGCCTCACTAATGGGTATGTTGTGTGCCCTAGTTTCCTTGATTTAGTACTATACGTCTTTAAGATGCCCCAGTTATAAATGTTCACCGATGTTGGTGAGGAGAAAAAATAAGCAAGAACGTAGCTTACTTGCTGTCCCATGGTCAAAGAAGTTTCATGATTGATACTGGAGAGGATCAGAAACAGGAATGACGGGTGATCAGTCACCTCAATCATCTCTGTAGCACACCTGGTGCACCTTAGAATATCCGCCACTTGAAACGAAATGCTACAACACATCATGTGGTACTCGGTTGAAACGGAATGTGAACGCTTATTGTGTGGACCAACAATTCAGTGCAAAATAGCTGACAGGTGACAACACACGGCACCTCATAAATTTATGAAGTGTTCAGACTTAAGAGCCACAAGGGCCCATCCTGAATTACATTCGATGATTAGTTCTCTTCTTCCCACGTTTTCTGGTTGCTAAAAAATCCGGATACCCGCTGAGCTTTGATTCACCTCAGCTCTTTGGTTCAATACGCTCCCAGATTGGCTACCGAACAGAGGCCCTAGTTAGGTGTTCGTTTTTGGACCTTTTGCGTTCTTCTCTGTCGACGGATGTATTTTGGGCTCCAACCAATTATTGTAATGGGTCCGGTACATTTTAGCGACCCCGGCTCTTTGTTATAATTGTGTTGCCTTTGTTGCGCACCGACGATATTTGTCAGGTATCGGCGCGTTTTATAATTGTGTTGCCTTTGTTGCGCACCGACGATATTTGTCAGGTATCGGCGCGTTTGCGCGGAACCCGACGTCTTTATTTTGTGCCCGGTCTTTTTGTTCTTTTTCTACGACCATGTCGACTTTTGAGGCCCCAAGCCTGTTTTTGAAGCCCCCATGCGGTCTCAAGGCCCCCGTGTGCTTCGAGGCCACTCTGTACTTTTTTTTTCACCCCACGGAGTGTTTATTTAGAGTTGCACCGTATGTTTTAAGGCCCTGCCGCTTTTTTGCCAGGCCCGGTACGCTTTGGAGGGCCCGGTGCATTTTCGGCATCCAGTTGTGCTCTTAGGGTCCCGTTGTGTTTATTTGTGGCTCCTCGCTCACATTTGTGGGAACCCAGCACGACATTGGTGGCTCCGGCATAGTTTCTCGGTGTCCCGGCGCGACTTTTCCGGCCCAGGCGCGTGGTTCCGGGGGAACCCGACGCCAGTTTTCTGGGCTCGACGCAATTTTTGGTGACTTCTTCTGAATCATGCAAAGTTCGAGCCACGGCCTGATCCTTCGGGCCTCCGGCGACATTTTTGGTGTCCCGTCGCAATTTTCCGAGCTCCGATACGCATGTTTCGGTGCCGTACGCGATTTTTTAGGCATCTGGTGGTATGTTTAGGCTGAGGAGCGATTTTTCTGGCTCGGACATTTATCTTTTGGAATCTCTCTATTTTAGAGGGCTCCGGCTTTATTCTTGTCGGGTCCCTATACGATTTTTTGGCCACGCTGTGCTTATTTGGAGTCATAGACGCAATTTTTTTCGGAGCCCCGAGGGGATTTTCTTCACGCCCCGACCAGAATTTATGGGACTACCGACATCAATTTTGAGTCCCAAGTGCGAGAGTTGGGGGCTTGGTGCTAGTTCGCGGGGCCCATTGTCCTTATCTGGGCCACAGCGCGATTTTGGCGTTCTCCTCGCTGTTGCTTGGTATTGATCAAGGCTGGAACTTTATTTTTGTCGTGTCGCCGTTCGGCGGCCCTTCGGATCCTCTAGGCAGCAACTGTCAGCGCTTGACGTGCATCGAGACATGCCAGAACATCATTCATGCCTTAAAGCTTCATGTCAAAAGGTGAAAAATGACAGGGTTAGATATGTATAAAAGCAGTCGAGTATGGCATCACAAGGCAGCTAATTTTTTTCTGTTTGTTGGAGACCATTTACATTTTTTTTCGCTAATGTAGAACATCGGATATACAATTTAAAGCAATATAATGTGATAATTCGAGACACAAATCCAGGAATTTAGTGAAAAATGACGGGGTTAGATATCTATAAAAGCAGTCAAGAATGGCATCAGAAAGCAACTGATTTTATGTCGGTTTATTTGAGACCATTGGAAATTAATTCGGTAATGTAGAACATCTGATATACAATTTAAAGGAATACAATGTGATAATTCGAGACACAAATACTGGAATTGAGTGCAAAAATGACAGGGTTAAATATTTATAAAAGTAGTCGAATATGGCATCAGAAGGCAGCTGATTTTATGTCGGTTTATTTGAGACCATTGGATATTAATTCGCTAATGTAGAACATCTGATATACAATTTAAAGGAATGCAATGTGATAATGGGAGACAACGCGCGAAAGCTTCCAGACGCAGCCGCCAGGGCGGCGACACATGCGAGTAGGACGTGAATTGCCCGCCGCATTAGCGGTGTCCATGCTTTTTGCTTGTGAAAAGTGGAAGATTGGAGCGGAAGAAGTTTCCTAAGATTAATTACTTCGTGTTGGGGAGTTCGGAGCTGAGTTTCTGGTTTCGCCTATAGGTAATTTCAGTGTCTGGGTAGAGCCAGTGGCCTACTGAAGGGGCAAAGGGGACAGTTCCCTTTTGTCCCACAATCCCTGAGACTGTTGGGGCACCCAATAATGTCGCCGGGGTACATAAAAATTGCACCGGACCGCTTAAAAATCCCACTGGGCCCCCAAGGATTGCACCGGAGCTCATAACAAAAATCACATTGGGGGCCCCAAGAAGTCACGCAGAGACCGCTGAAAATGACTGGGGCCCAAAAATTGCAACGAGGCCCCTGAAAAGTACGTTGGGGCCTCAAAAATCGCTTCATGGCTCCCAATATGACATTGCCTGGGGTTGGCAAAAAGTGTGACCGGGGCCCTGAAAATACCATTGGGGTCCCAAAAAGTCGCGCCAGGCCCCATTCAAATCATGCTTGGGGACAAGAAGTCGTGTGGTGGTCATCGAGAATGACGCTGGGGAACCCAAAAGACTGGCCTGGCCCCTAAAAATCACGCTGGGACTCAAAAGTTCGAGCCGGAGGACCCTGAAAATCACGCTGGGGCTCCCAAAAAGTCATGCGGTGGCCCTTGAAAATCACGATGGTGGCCCCAAAGAGACGGACCGGGCCCCTGAAAATCACGCTAGGGGCTTAAAAGGTCGGGGCATGCCCATGTGCCATGCCCCCGCTCTTTGCATGATGGGTGGGCGTGGCACTCTGCTCCTGGATCCGCCGCTTATGAGACCTGTATATTGTGTGATGTGATCTGAATTGTGTAGCTGATGTCCTCAGCGATTGGTGTGATGTTTCGTACATAATGCACGATATCGTTTACGGTTTATCTCTTATTCCATTCCATCATGTATGCAGCATATATTTTTGGGTTACCATCTGTCTTGTTTTTGTCATGGGCTAATGCAAATGTGGAAAAGGAATATTGAGTATCCGGAAGCAACGCATAACTATTTACAATTTGTTCCCGCCTGGGTGTAATTTCCCAACCAAATTATCAAATTTTACATTTGAAACTACCATCACTGTGCGTGTAGTGTGAGCTTTCCAGACTTACTTCGGCCAGGGGATCTCAACATTGCGCAAACGGATAGGTCAGAGGCGGATCCAGAAACTTCCATGGCGACACTCGTCTGGGGGAGGGGGGGCGACATTTCCTCGGAGGACCGCCGCTGCGAAAGTCACTGGAAGTGCGTATTTTCCTGAATGTCTGTTGAGAGGAGGGATGTGTGCACTCGACCGTACTGAAAAGGGCACCGTTTACCCTCAAGAGGGTGCATTTCCCCTTAGAGCAGCGTCTTCGGCTGAAAATTCAGCGAGGGGAGTCGTTGCACTCTTGTATTCCCAGACAGGTACCCCGGTCAGATGGGCGCCATCTTTCCATGGGGAGGGGCATACCCCAGTGGTCTCATGTATCCGTCCCTGGGGTAGTTGCACTCTTAAGGTATACACAACAATTCCCCTGGTAGCTGCCATAGGTGTAGGTTTCTGGAAATTATCAGCATCCTGATATGTGGCCCTCGTCTGGTTATCCCCAGAAGCCTCAGAGCAGAAACTCTGCAGCGCCTGCATGGCTCACACCAAGGAGTCGAACGCACTCAGCGCCGCGCACGCAGTCTGTTTGCTGGGCCGGCATCGACCGCGATGTTGCAGACACAGTTGGCTCCTGTCAGGCATGCCGTGGGCGGCTGCCTCGCCAGCAACGAGAGCCACTGATGTCTGACGCCAGCGCCGACTCGCTCCGGCAGGCGGCCCGTGACCGCTATGACCGAGCGACCATGCCACTGCCCAGCCTGCGCGTGGGGACTCACATGTCCCTTCAGGACCCCTCGACCGGATTATGGGACCGGTGAGGCACTGTAGTTGGTGTAGGCCGACGGCGTGACCTCTTAGTGAAGCTCCCCAGTGGCCGCATATATTGGCGCAACCGCCGCTTCCTGCGCCCATTCCGCCCGCTCGTGTCCGTGTGCACATCGCCGTGTCCGTCCGCGCCGCCCAGTCAGGCCGCGCCGACTCGCCGACCGCGCACTGTTCGCTTTGCGGACGCGGTGACCGACCGCCGGTCACCGCTCCCACAGCTACCGACCCGTCCGCCCACCCCCGCCGTAGCGGCAGGCGTTCTCACCACCCCGATCGTCTCCAAATATATCCCAGCCTTCCTTCTTACGGGTAGCATTCCTGCACTCGCCGGTGCAATGTCCATATTGTGACGCATTGTGCTGTAGCCCGAGCTGTGGCGGCAGATTGTTATGAGTCGACCCCAACAGCCTGTGGTCGTCGTGGACTCGGAGGAGAGGTGGGGATGTGAAGTAGTCGTTGGCATATAGTCTGGAACCTGACCTTGAACTTGGAGGGGGGGAGGGGGTGTGTGTTGCATGTGCGGAGCGCGGACCGTGGTTTATGGTTATGGCACCACGGACGCGCGACCCACTCCCGGCTGTTCGCCCCGACAGGACCAGTCGCGTCAGAGCAAGGCTCGAGACGACAGCGTGCATAGTCAGAGCGTGTACTGTGAATATAGAGACCGTGATCTATCAGTGTGTAGACGGGTGACGTCATGGTCCCGCGCGTCGCCAAGGCGACGCGTGCATTCCGACTGGCTTGCTGCTTTCGCGCCAAAAGACCCCCGGCCGCGAGAGTGTGAGAATAAAGCTGACGGTGACCGGACGTGCGATACGCCCGGGCGGGTTGGACTTGAAAGCTGTCAGACGTGTTTGCAATTGTGACCCAGGCGACCGATGGGTTTCACTGAACGAGGACATGACATTTGTGGCTAAGATTTCGGGAGTCGACTGTAAGTGTCTGCTGGACACAGGGAGCAACATTAGTATTCTGAACCAAGCAGCGTTCGACCTTTTGCCAAATTCACCGAGGTTACGTAAGACTGCAGTGCGGGCCAAGACGGCGTCACGAGATGAGCTGCCACTGGCTGGCAAAGCCACTCTGTGCTTCCATGTTGACGGAACGCCAGTGAACATGAGTGTTTTCGTGTCGGACCACATATATGTGCCGTGCCTACTGGGGCTTGACTTTCTGCGAGCTTGTCCATGCGTGATTGATATGAAGAGAAGGAGATTGATATTAACCCCGGCTGAGTCAGTTCGCTCGGTGTCGGCGGAGGCCGTGTCAGTTGGTCGTTTGGTGATGTCGAGTAGTGTCATAATTGCACCGGGTGAGGAAACAGTTCTGAGGGCATGGGTGCCCAATTGTGACTACATAGGCTCAGCTGTAGTGGAGCCGTCGTTGAACATTTGTGGTCTCGAGTTTGTTCCAGCAGTGGTCGATGTAGTAGGGAGTTCTGTCCCATTTGTCGTCCGTAATATTACGACGGAGCCAATTAGCATTCCTAGACGCTCAGAAATTGGCGAACTTGAGGTGGGGTTCGGCGAGCACAGCTTGTACTCCTGGGGTAGTGACGGCGAGCCAGCTTCGAAATACGTAGAACCAAGTCGGCATATTGACCTGAGTAAGTCCCCATTGTCAGACGCACAGAAGGAGGCGGTCAGACGAGTTATCGACAAGCATAAGTCGATGTTTGATGGTCATTTGGGCCACACCACGGTGACGACGCATACGATTGATACTGGTGACCATGCGCCTGTGAGTCAGGCGGCCCGGCGTGTACCACCCCATTTGCGGAACGAGGTGAGGGCGCAAATCGAGACATTAGTAGAACAAGGAGTTCTCGAGGAGTCTGATGGAGGGGGTTGGGCTTCCCCCATATGTTTGGTAAGGAAGAAGTCTGGGCAGTACAGGATGTGCGCTGACATGAGACAGTTGAATGCCGTGACGACGCCCTCGTCATATCCGATTATTCCGAGGATTGACGACACTATTGAGATCTTGGCAGGATCGAAGATGTGGTGTGTCCTAGATTTGAATAATGCGTATTTTTAGGTAAGCATTGATGAACGGGATAGAGATAAGACTACGATTGTGACTCCATTCGGTGCACATCGGTTTGTTCGTATGCCATTTGGGTGCAAGTCGGCCCCGTCTACGAGTGCGCGTCTGTTGGATATAGTTTTAGGTGATTTGCGTCCCCTGTCGTACGTGAACTATTTTGATGACGTCATAGTGCATGGAGCAGACTTTGATGATGTCCTGACTAAGCTGGATGCTGTCTTGGAAAGGCTACAGCAGGCAGGTCTTACGTTGAATCCGGGAAAGTGCGAGTTGTTCCGAACGGAAGTAACATTTCTGGGTCATGTATTGACCCCCGAGGGCTTGTCTGCTGACCCTGAAAAGATCCGGCAGCTGGCTGAGTGGCCCACTCCACGCACCCAAAAAGAGTTGAGTAGTTTTCTAGGGCTAGCAACGTTCTTTCGGATGTATGTGCGATCGTTCGCTGAGATGGCAGCGCCGCTGTTTTCGCTGACGGGGAAAGACGTAAAGTTTAGTTGGTCAGAGGAGGCGCTAGCATCGTTCGAAGCACTGAAGGTGGCGCTGTTGACTTCGCCTGTGATTTCGCTGCCCAGGTTCGGCGCGGACGCTTGTATGTTCATTCTGGACTGTGATTGTTCGGACTTGAGTGCTGGAGCCGTTCTCCTGCAGGAACAGGATGGCGAAGAGAAACCGCTGGCGTATGCGAGTCGGAACTTGTCCAAGTCTCAACGTAATTACAGTACAACTCGTAGAGAGTTGCTAGCGTGCGTTCTGTTCGTGCAGCAGTTTAGACACTATTTGTTGGGCCGTAAGTTTAGGATTCGTACCGACCACGCCAGCCTGCAATGGCTCATAAACTTCAAGCAGCCTTCCGGCATGTTCGCTCGTTGGTTTGAGATCTTGTCCGAGTTTGATTATGAGATAGTGTTTCGCCCGGGTGTGCAGAATCCGGTGGCGGACACGCTGAGTAGGCGTCCGGCAGACAGAGTGGATGCGGAGACACAGACCGGCGAAGTAGCTGAGTCAGTTCGCGAGGTGGATGCTTCCTCCTGGTCCTTGAGTTATCTGCGACAGGAACAGGATAAGGACCCTAGCATAAGTGAAATTGGGAAACATTTGTCGGCTGGAGTTAAGCCGCGACGAACCACGGTGTCAGGTTCCTCTAGGCCACTGTTTAAGCAGTGGAGACGACTGCAGTTGACTGATGGCATTTTGTATCGAATGTACAAGCCACGCGCTGGTGAGAGCGAGCGGTTGCAGCTGGTGGTTCCAAGGCAGCTGGTGCCTGGAGTACTAACCTCGCTTCATGCTGGTCCAACAGGAGGACATTTTGGGGCCGAGAAATTGTTGACCCAGGCGAGGATTCGGTTCTGGTGGAGTCAAATGTCGGCTGAAACCGAGGAGTTTTGTCGCAAGTGCCAGAAGTGCACCTTACACAGCCAACCGATCCCGCGGCCACGTGCATCCCTTGGTGAGCTCTACTCAGATGAACCTTTTGATACGATTTCCATTGACTTTTTGACCGGTCTGCCGATTACCGGAAGCGGGAACAAGCCTCTGTTGGTTGTGTGTGATCACTTCACCCGCTGGTGTGAGGTGTATCCTCTTCCGGATATGAAAGCGACGACAGTGGCGACGACCATTGTGAACGAGTTTGTCGCTCGGTTCGGCTGTCCACGGCGCTTGCACTCCGATTGCGCCGCGAATTTTGTAGGGTCTGTCATGACGGAAACCTGCCGTATCCTCGGCATTGAAAAATCACGGATCTCCGCGTACCACACCGAAGGTAACTCAAAGGTCGAAAGGATAATGCGGACTATCATCACGATGTTGGCGAGATATCTAGATGACAATCATTCGGAATGGGATGTTCATCTGCCGCTGTTGATGCTCGGGTATCGGTCCCAGGTGCATTCGTCGCTCGGCTATTCGCCCTACTTTCTCATGTTCGCTCGAGAGCCCCGGCTCCCAGCGGAAGCGAATCTGCACGCGCCTACGGTGGCGAAATCTCGGACGGTGTCCGAGTACGTGGACAACCTGTGTACCAGTCTGCGCAAAGCGAGAGAGTTTGGGATCGCTGCGTCGAATAGGCGACACGCGCGCAACAAGAGAGCCTACGAAAAGAAGCTGAGCGAGCATACCTTTCAGGCTGGTGATCAGGTCCTGTTGTATAAGAGTGTCGTGCCGAGAGGTCAGTATTATAAGTTTGTCCGCCCCTGGAAGCCGGCAACAGTCCTAAGCCGAGTGGGTGATGTAAATTATCGGATACGTCTGCACGGAAGCAGAAAGACGATTCTAGTGCATCATAACAGACTGCAACCAACGACCGCTCAGGTGACCAGGGATGCAGTGCCTGGATGTGCAGCTGGTGTAACAGACACACCAGCAGGACGTGGCTTGAGTGTGGATGATGAGAGGCAGGGCGTCGGTGAGCCGCTCGCCCCGGCGTCCGGGGTTGGGTCACCCGCACCACCCGTTCGATGTGGCATATTCCGACCTGGCGTGCTGGAATCTGGAGGCGAAGGGGGTTCACATCCTTCCTCCGGAAGCACCGCTCTCGGAACTCGCGTCGTTGGGGAAAGTGGGGATCTCGGCGCGGATGCGTTAGCGGCTGGTGGTGACGACAGTAACAGCGGCGATCTGGGTCCCACCCAAGCAACTTCCGTTCAGAGGGAAGAAGGGGATGGGTGCCCCGCTGTCAGGAGATAATCGGCGTTGACGGGCACTACGGTTAGCTTAGGAAGAGAAAGCCCTGATGTTGTCCCATCCGTGGAGGGAGTGGGGTCAGAGACAGGTGACCCCGGGCCTGGACTTCCCCCAAGTGTACCGCCAACTGTGTTGCGACGATCGAGTCGGGTTAAGCGAGCTCCTGGTTGGGTGTTGTTAGAATAGTCGTTAGTTACAGTGTAAACGCGTGTATGATGTGAGGTTGCGCGATGTTAGAATAAGATGCTAGTGTACCAATTGTTATAACTAGCGTTGGGCGGAAATGAGGATCCCGCCGGGGATGCGTTAGTGGATGGGCGGTTTGTTTCGGGTCTACACCACATTGTGAAACTGTGTAATGTCTGTGCGGATTGTGGAACGCTTCAGTCGTTTGGGCGCCTATGGCGAGTGCTAGATGCCTTGTGCTGAAATCTAGTGCGTACCCTGTTAAGACTTGCGACGGTCTTGCGCAGTCGTGACATCAGTCTTTGTGTTGCGGATAAACCCGTTGCCATGCTGCTGACGACCACTTGTGACGATAGTTCGAACAGCGTGGCGATACATCGTGTGCCATTTCGCTCCGGTGTCATGTCTAGGTCATGTGCGTTGAGTGCGTGTGCACTCCTTTTTTCAAGGTTTATAGAGTGTAGACGGGTGACGTCATGGTCCCGGGCGTCGCCAAGGCGACGCGTGCATTCCGATTGGCTTGTTGCTTTCGCGCCAAAGGACCCCCGGCCGCGAGAGCGAGAGCAAAAATGACGGTGACCGGACGTGCGGTACGCCCGGGCGGGTTGGACTTGAAAGCTGTCAGACGTGTTTGCAATTCGGACCCAGCGACTACAAGTGCACCGCTAGTAGCCAGTGAGGACTGAGCGTGCACCACCACAGTAATGAGCTTGCACCCCTCCGTACATATATACGCACATAGCGGGAGTTGAACAAAAATTTGCTTGAACAGTAATACTAATGGTCTCACTCGCACCAAGACGATGAATCAATTATTATAAATGAATACATCAGTCGTGAAAGGAGTTCCAAGGCCAGCGAGAAGTGTGAATGTGAAAGTGCTCATGCTGCGATGGGATCCTTTTTCAGTACCACGTGTTGCTGTTAGCCATAGCCATGCCCAGGGGGCCTGCCCCCACCCTTAGCGGTGATGTTTGTGTTCACGATTAAAATTATCCGGTTCTCTATCAAAAGCTGTTCAACCATGGTACTTTGCGAAATTCCTGGATGCGCCCCTGTTGTTGACCT
This sequence comes from Ashinkailepas kermadecensis, assembly GCA_034440615.1. Lineage (NCBI taxonomy): Eukaryota > Metazoa > Arthropoda > Thecostraca > Neolepadidae > Ashinkailepas > Ashinkailepas kermadecensis. The sequence goes on along the minus strand of JAOTOM010004389.1, from coordinate 96,179 downwards.
GGTCCATCCACTCTTTGACACGTTCCTACGGCTATAATTTCCAGAAAGCTCCATCCCACATTCATTGATTAGGAATGTTCGTCAGTGGAAAGAAGCCATGTAATGAATGCCGGCTTGACTCCAAACCTGTGTGACTTGACGACCGGATTCGGATCGCATATTAGGCGAACCGTATGTTTCAGGGAAAGGACAACGGAAAGGACCTTTCCATAGAGAAATATCTTTTCTATCGAATGGTTTTAGTTTGATGACTGTAATTATCTTTATTCCGAAATGACAACTTGATAAATTACCCCCGGAAAGCATTACGGGCAAGGGGGACTTCGGCTGTTGAAACGAGGTGACGTCACGGAAAGTTCGAATAGCTGGAGGTTGTGCCTTTTGTTAAGAGCCTTGCCCCGTGTGGTGTCTGCTGATGTTGATTGTAATTAGTTGAATGCTTTGGTGCGAGGTGAGGGGTGGAGGTGCTTCTGTGGTGTTTCTGTGTGACCCATTTGTACCCAAGCGTGGATGCAGTGGAAAGGTTCGAAAATAAATAACTGTTGTGGTTTGTGACACAGACACGCCCCCTGCTCGTGTATTTTGTTTAGTGGTAGGTAGCCGTTTGAGCAAAAATAAAAAAATACGCCCAGCGGCAGAGTGGGAAACTTACTTTCCAGGTTGGGAGTTGGAGTGCACACCGATTTCTTCCGGAGTACATTTTCATAGACATTATTTTTCATATGCATGGAATCTGTTTACCAGTAACCGACCGGAAAAACCTAAATCAGTACCTACAGAATATGCATAAGTACCTACCTAATATAATTCTCATTTTTGGTCAAATGAAATGTCAAAACATAGGAACAAGGAAGTGAACAATGGATGGCACCACCCTGCAGTGACTCATAATAATCAGCACTGTTTCGTTTCTCATAACTCACAGAAGCAATGTGCTTTCCTTTCACCTTTGGTCTCAGTACAAGGCTAGCCATATGAAAAACAAACAAATACTTCACACTTCACCCTCAGCTCAGAGCGCATACCTACCTACGCAGCCAATTTCCCATGTAATATGAAAGCAACTTTGCAACCGCACATGCCAGTTGGATGTGATCAAAGCAAAGGATCAGTCAAGGTCTTGTGTTTGCAGTATGACACTGTTAGCATGTGTTCAAAGTTGCTAATGGTTATGACATCATATAAAAACTACCTTGCATTGATTGGTTGACAGACAGATTTTGGAACATAAAACGCTAACGCAGCCAATTCTGATCGGTGGCCTCCGGGACTCCGGAGAACGTCTTAAAACTGTCAAACTTTCCCACTATAGGGTGGCAGGAACACAGGTTTTCCAAGACATGGCTCGAAAGCCAGAGAACAGTGTACTCAGTGCACATGCACATCATTTTGTAAGTTGCAGTCGGCACGTTGTTGTCAGCGATTGAGGTTGAGATTTGAGGAAATTGAGGTTTGGCAATCAGTGGTTGAGATTGATGGAGTGTGTGAGGATGTGGTCTGGCTGCTGACTGCTACAAAAAGTGGTTAGTTTGAGTGGTGACTGTAAGTGGAATAACCGGCGTTTGTTGGGTGTTGTTCTATGTTTGTTTTTATTGATATCTTTGTTCCCACATTTTTGTCGGAATACATGTGAAGCCCATCCTATCCAGTATGAACCTGGAGTGGAAAAATGTTTTCAGAGATACAATCTCCTAAAAGGTGCCTTAATTCCCACCCTGCCCAGCGGTCTTCGGGAAGGGCGAGTGCCAACAATCTGTGCATATATTTCTATAGAACTCTGTGCATGGATTGGTACCAGCACTTTTGGGGTTTTGCAGTGGAGAATTAAGGGTAAATATCAAGACCTAGGTAAAATGAGATTTTTGGGATTCTTTTTTAATGCATGGTATTTTAAGGTAAGAATGACAATGTGACCACTCATTTTCTCCCCAAATGATTACTTTTCAGTTGGCAAGCAAATACACGATCATAATCTTCACTGCAAATATAGCAAATCGCGTATAATTATCCGTACCTGGTGTCACAGACGTGATAAAGAAGATATTCAACACTTCATGCACTTGATTTAATACTCAGTAGATATGCTTTTCAGACACGGGCCATGTTTCCATTTCCCCCATCACTAAGAATAGCTACTAGATGGTAAATTTTTCTTAAAATGTGTTTTGGGAATTTGTGGATTTTTTGGCGGAATACTATGTTTATGAACGTGATTCGGAAGATGCGATCATTAGTTTTCTCAGTAAATGCTTACGTCTTCGTTAATCTTAGCGATAATATCTATAATGCGCCATATATGCCACACCGCTGTTCTTTGTTGCATAATTTATCCATCCCTCACCTGGCACTTCTCAGAAGTGATTAAAGGGACATTCAACACTTCACGCAGTTGATTCAACACTTTTTCACGTCGAAAATGCTTCGTTTCCACCTCTGCCACATAGATGACACACCACTACTATTCAACGACAACGCCAAAAAACGAAACATACAGCACGGCTAAGCTGCTCAGTTTTTTTCGGCATTCTGGTAGAATAGTAGTGGTGTGTCATCTATGTGGCAAAGAGGCAGAAATTAAGCATTTTCGAAGTGAAAAAGTGTTGAATCAACTGCATGAAGTGTTGAATGTCCCTTTGATCATGTCTGAGAAGTGCCAGGTGAGGGATGGATAAATTATGCAACAAAGAACAGAGGTGTGGCATACATGGCGCATTATAGATATTATCGCTAAGATTAACCGAGACGTAAGCATTTACTGAGAAAACGAATGATCGCATCTTCCGAATCACGTTCAGAAACATGGTATTCTGGGAAAAAAATCCTAGAATTCCAAAAACACCCTTTAAGAAAAAACACCCACAAGATTGATGGGTATTATTTTGTTTTACGGTGGCACCTAGCAAGACAAGTTTTTGAACACATTTGGGTATTATTGGATATCAAGGTAAACTTTGTGGTAAGTTTGTCTTAAAAAATGTTTTTTGATTTCTTGACATTTTACTTTGGAATACCATTTACACATAGTATGAAAAAGAAATGTTAAAAAAGCAGCATAACTTAACCTAATCTAGCCTAACCTACCTTTGGAGAAAACATCAAAGAAATTGAATTAGGAAAAAGATGTCAAGTAATTTATTTTTGGAAATTCTCAAAATTAAAAAAAAAAACCTAACTCAGCCTAACCTAACATAACCTAACCTAAGCTACTTTTGAAGAAGAAAAAAAATTGGGGATACTTTTTTAAAACTGGTATTATTGTGCTTTAAGGTGTAACACAAAAAGTGTTTACACACATTTGCCTCCATGAAGCAAACAAATGGGTTAGGTTAGTTTAGGTTTGATCAGTTGGAATTTAAAAACAAATCATTTGCACAGAAAATAAGTGGTCCCATCATGTTAGTCACCTCCATACACATGTTATTCTGAAGAAAAATATTTAAAAAAAACACCTGTTAAGAAATATTTACCAAATTTGTCTCTTTTGAGGATGTTTGCTCAAATTGTTCCAAGGTCTGCTGGTATTTGTGTTTTTAAGGAATTCCACAACCTTGAGATTCATAATTTTCTTCATGAAGCACCAAAGCTTTATAAGCCACAGTCTGAACACCATGCTATGGGGACGAGTGGTCTAGGGGTAAGATGCTCGTCTTACGATCGAAAGGTTGTGGGTTTGAGTCTCACCTGTCGCTACTCTTCGCCCGCGACCAATCGGCATGAGAGATTGGTGACGCAACATGACTCAACGGTCGACATGTTGTAAAACCAATAACCAACCAACAACCATGCTAGTCAGTCAGGTAGCATCCTAAAATGGATATAGTTGTGGCTTTCAGATAGACAGCAGAGAGTGATGCTAAATGGTACAAAGTCATCATGGCAAAATGTTCTTAGTGGGGTCCCCCAGGGGTCAGTACTGGGGCCAATATTGTTCATTATATTTGTAAACAACATTGAAAGTGGCCTAAGCAGTAAGGTTTTGAAATTTGCAGATGATTTGAAGGTCTAGGGCAGTAACAGGACACAATGAGCAGGTCTTGCTGCAGAAAGACTTAGACAAGCTTGTGAAGTGGTCTGCAAAAATGGCAAATTAAATATAATTTTGATAAGTGCAAAATCATGCATGTAGGTAGGCAGCATATGAAGGCTCCATACTTGATGGGTGGCCAAGTACTATCTGTGACTCAGCAGGAGAAGGACTTCGGTGTTATTTTGAACACAAAATTGGGGGCATCAGAACAGACCAAAGAAGCCAGGAAAAAGGCACTAAGAATGCTTGGGGCAATAAATAGGAATGTATCATACAAAAGTGAGGAAGTCATCAGGAAGCTTTACTGTGCATATGTCAGGCCACATTTGGAATACTGTGCCCAAGCTTTGGCCCCTAGTCATGAAAAAGATTGTTGGCTTTTAGAGAGAGTGCAAAAGAGGGCAACACAAATGGTTAATGGTATAAGCAACCTGGCATATGAGGAAAGATTGAAGAAATTGAATGTTTTCACCTAGATATAGAAGGCTGAGAGGAGATCTCATCGAGGTCTTTAAATTTGTTCATGGCCAGGAACGGATCTCTCAGGGACATGTTTCAATTTAACAGAAATGATGCAATGAGAGGTCATGAATTCAACATTAAAGTTAATCACAACAGGACAAGGTTAAGACAGTCTTTATAAAGTCATAAAGTGTTAAGGCTTAATAAGAGGCACAGGGGCCCATCTGGGTTAAGCCTATCTAGAAAAGGTACTAGAAATGTACATACTCTCACCCCAATCAATCCCTTATCTCAAGTTCCTAGGAAGCTATATATCCCAGCCTATCTAGCACCATTCACTTGCTATTGCATAACACACTCAACAATTACAAACTCATCCCATCATACCCATTGTGCTACCATAGACAATATCATCAGTATCACATCCCAAAGGAAGGTGCTGAATCCACTGCTAGGTACATCCTATATAAAGTTATAAAGTATTTAGACTTAATAAGAGACTCACTTGCTATTGCATAACACACTCAACAATTACAAACTCCTCCCATCATACCCATTGTGCTACCATAGAAAATCTCATCAGTATCACATCCTGAATGAGGGGACGAGTGGTCTAGGGGTAAGATGCTCGTCTCACAATCGAAAGGTTGTGGGTTCGAGTCTCACTTGTCGCTACTCTTCGCCCGCGACCATTCGGCGTGAGAGATTGGCGACGCTACATGACTCAACGGTCGACGTGTCGTAAAACCAATAACCAACCAACCAACCACATCCTGAATGAAGGTGCTGAATCCACTGCTAGGTACACCCTATATAAAGTTGTAAAGCATTTAGACTTAATAAGAGACTCACTTGCCATTGCATAACACACTCAACAATTACAAACTCCTCCCATCATACCCATTGTGCTTTCTTCGCCAACAGGGTAGTAGAACACTGGAACCAGCTGCCAGAAACCATTGTCAGTAGCAGCACACTGAACATCTTTAAAAACAGCATATACAATTATTTTCAGAATAGAGGGCTTGTTTTTCTGTATTCCAGGGAGGGTTGATCGATGGATTTGGTGGGCAACTGGCTCAGTGTCCAGACTGCATCCAAGAAGGACCCTTGTGGCTCATAGTTGCACTGATGTTTTATGTCTTTATGTCCGACACCATCCAGGTACAAACAGACAAGTGACAGCTGACAATCCCATTAAGGTATGTAAATGTAAAGGGTTTGCAGCATTAACAACATATGAAATACCTTTTATATAGTAGCACATTTCCTCAGTATCTTGCCTATGATGCCATCAATTGTATCGACCACAGTTTACTTAAAAGTAATCATTTGTGGAGAAAATCAGTGGTTACATCATCTTCACCACATCAAAAAACATTGTATTAAATAATTCCAAATAATCAAATTTTATCTTGATCTACAAATTTACCTAAGATTATGGGACCAAGATAAGATATATGATTTTAAACAGGGAATAACTTGCTGATGTTTATTAGGCTGCATTTGCATCGAATGCAGCCTGTGGTTGCACATTCCGGTGCAACCATTTTGTCTGGAACTGCTCCGAGCAGTAATTCACACATACTGTCTATCCAAATATTTCCTTAAGAGGCTGAAGAGTTTATACAGAAATTATCTATGATTACTGACATAGGATGACATGGTATTTGAGTCATTGCAATATCTTATTCATTCTGAATCCACTGGTAATGTGTTATTGTACTTCATACATTTTGTGTCCTTAATGTATCCAGTACTGCATGCTAATTAATATATGTGGCGAAATCTGCTACTTTCGGTCGGATTATCATGGGTCTTAAAAGGGTTTGTTTCTTGTTTGCCTCACAACACTATTGAGGTCTGATTTCTGATGTTCAGTACTGGGAGTGAAATTTTAATAATTGTTTCTGCATAATTCCTGTCAGAATATGTGGTGATATGAGATGAAGTGAAAGGTATTGTAGGTTCATACAAATTCGGATGAAAATAAGCACGAAAATATAATTTTGTCTCATGAGTAATATAAATGGATCCTAGGATGTTGCTTGCAATAGCCAGGTGTACAACAAGTAGTAGTATCATTTAGGTTATTTTTACTCTTGCTTGGCAATGCAAATTGTTCTGATATTCTTCACATTTTTTTTTCGGAGATCAGGTATACCTTTAGCTAAGTAGATGCATCTGTTCAAATGCACTGCATTCCTATCCAATGCAATATCTTCGGATATTTTGCAAAATGTTGGACGAAGCGATGTAGACTAGTATGTGGTGGGCGGCTCCGTGGTCGGGATGAAGACTTCTTGAAGCGCCGGGCAGTGTGACTCAGCAGGCGCCCGGTTTTCAGATGGCCAGCTACGGCGAGCGGCTGCCGCTGGCTATCGATGAGCTGAGCGACACCGACGAGATAGAGCTGGGCGAGGCTCCGCTGGTGGTGCGCGACCCGACCACCACCCTAGACAGCTGGATCGGTCCCGAGCTGTCGCCGTCCGGCCGGCCCACCGCCACCCTGATGGACCAGTCAGACCTGGAGGTCACTCCATGTCAGTCGCGCGTCGCTCTGCCGCCGGAAAGATATCGGCCTGCAGAGCCGGCGAGCGTGGGTTTTCATTTGTGTGTAGTTTCGCTGACCACATCGTGGCTGCTGTTTTCCGCGCCATTAATGCACCTCCCGGCTGTCGTTTTCTGGAACATGGCGCATCGCGCTCGGTGTTACTTGTATAGCACTGATCTACCTTGATGTTCTTTAGCGCTAATTTAACTATGTGGTTTGATGTGTGTTTGTTATTACATACTTCACGTTGTCTCACGTACTCGAATTGCTTCATTTGGAATGCCTCCATGTATTCTTCCACATCCAGTGATCTCGATGCGCTTTGTTGCACGTTGCACTGGCCCCGTTCCGGTCTCAGCGTTGAGATTGCTACGTGAAATTGGCATCAAGCCGTCGTTTTGCCATGGTGTGTCCCAGGGAATTAATCAATGGCCTGACGTTCTCAAATTTAGATTGAAACCAACACCGGATATACACTTTATTTGACCTCCGATGCACACAGTTTTGGTTTCATGACGTCATCTCCATCAAACTTCGCAGCATTCGACCGTAATCACAGTTATTTTTAACTGCACTTGATTCCTTTTTTGAATTTTCCTTGATCCCTTGATTCCTTGATTGAAAGCATTCATGCTATCACAAGCTTCCCAACAGACGTAATGCTCGCATATCAACATCATGTTTTGTACATTGGAACTTGTTTGACATGGTCACGCGTTTCGGCGCCTTCGTCTGTTACTCTTCACTCTACGAGAAATGAAGTACAGGGTACTGAATAGTCATCGACTTCCACATGCCTTCATTTGGGCAGGTCTCGCCGCTCGCCATTCACCACCGAGTTTCAATCTGCACCTGATGCAGATTGTTGCAGACTGCACCTGACTAATTTGCACCTGCACACTCTTGGTGTGCCCACCTCGGTGGTCTGTGGTGGATCCTTCTCCCACTCGAACGGCCCGTCTCCGCCAGTCTTCAGTCTGTCTGATTCCTCACTCGACTTACCTTCCTCAGCGGGGGTGCCGCGTCCTGTTAGGTCGGCCTCTCCCAATGGCCGCCTGCCCACCGTGCACGACCGCATTGAGTCCATCAAGGCGTGGAGCATCTCCACCTACAAGTGTTCGCGTCAGCTGATCGCCGAACGCATGGGTCGGTCGACCCGCACGGTTGACGCGGGTGAGATATTTCGACCCGCACGGTTGACGCGGGTGAGATATTTCGATCGAGACGCCACGTGCAGTGTGATTATGATTGAATGAAGTGTCATTTATCATGTTTGCGTTCAGCTAGGCGCATACAATGGCCATGATGTCCGAAGGCTTGTCCCGTGACCATTCTCGGGACGTGCTTTCGATATTCAGGTTTCAACTTTGTGTGGGTTGATTGGATCTGAGGTGGCATGTTTCCACTTTATGGATGATGAGCGATGGCGACACTTGAGCAGCAGTATTTTCGTGCTAATGCAAGATAGTTCACACTGTATGACCGAGCCAAACCCGACCCTCTCAACGGGGGGCGAGTAGTCTAGGGGTAAGTTGCCCGTCTTACAATCGAAAGATTGCGAGTTCGAGTCTTACCTGTCGCTACTCTTCACCCGCGGCCAATCGGCGTGAGGGATTGGCGACGCTACATGACTGAACGGTCGAAGTGTCGTAAAAAAAAGCAATGACCACCGACCCTCTCAACCAGACTAGACCTGGTCTGGCTGACCCGACCATATCCTACCAGACCAGACCCGACCCGACCCGACCCGACCCGACCCGACCCGACCCGACCCGACCCGACCCGACCCGACCCGACCCGACCCGACCCGACCCGACCCGACCCGACCCGACCCGACCCGACCCGACCCGACCCGACCCGACCCGACCCGACCCGACCCAACCCGATCGGATCGGATCGGATCGGATCTGATCCGATCCAGCCCAATGCGATTCGACCCACATATCACGCTTTTGAAACCGTAATAGCTGTCGCACCGTTTTAAATGGTACCTCTTCGGCCATAATAAGTCTTTGTCTTGAAATCTGGGCTTTTGCCGCAATGTTTAACCTAAAATACTCATATTACTCTTTCAAAGAAGGGGCTTGTGCTGACATTTCCTTGCCTGGGGTTTGTCGATGGTGCTACGCAGCGTTATGTACGAACCCCGCGACCACCGGCTCCTCCAGACAATTGCGATGTCACATCCTGTACGTACAGTCCGATGGGATCCCTACATCCTACCTCCTGCCCGTGCCATCTACGAACCCCACGACCTCACCACCACCGGCTCCTCCAGACAACCGCGATGTCACATCCTGTGCGTACAGCCCGATGGGATTCCTACAGCTGGCCTAGTCTTGTCCGCGCCCCAGCGTCAATAATGACGCGTCATTCTGATTATCTTGGTTCGTGTAATGCTAGCTTTTGCCTGATGGATCTTTGTATCCACCAATTGCATCGTTCTCTTTGTTTGCCTCAGAGCTGGATTCGCAAATTATGACGTTGAGGGAGACCCAGGCACAATACCGTAACGTGATGCGGGTAGCTCAGGCACTTTCTTCACACCTCAACACAATGCTGACCACTCAGGTAAGTCAGCCGGGCACGCTCACTGGCGTCGGCTTGGTGATCACCTGTAAGGCGATCAGTCAGCCAAATCCGTCATATGCCGAGAAGCAATGCACAATATATCTGCTTTCGCGTGCAGATTTGCATTTCAAGAGCAGTCTGTAGCCGAGTGTTCATATGAGTTGATTTGCATTCGGCTGATAACGATGTCCGAGTCGCACGTTCGGACCCGCACATCTGAGACTTGTCTTGTCATACACACGGCACCCAAAATACTCGCACCAAATACTGCTTTGGCAGTTGCATTCGTATCGAATAATCGTTATGTTCTTTCGATAGGGGAAGGCGCAAAACTGCGGGAAAATGCAAAACTATCTAACAGATACCACCAATTCCTTTCTCATAGCACATCACTGTTCATAATTCTGGATGGCAATCAGTCATGCAAGTTTCAGCCCAGGGATGTGCCTGAACGTGTTATTATGCTATATTGCGTGTGCAATACATGCCTCAAGCAGTCATTGCGTTTCATCTGTAATCTTGAGCATCGAATTTGCACACTAATTTCATTCTGTCGACATGTCTTTAAAAAACTTACATTTGTTCATCCTCAGTGTTTTCGCCTGCCCAATTGCGGCATTCCTACCCGATGTTAGTCTCCTATCCGGTGTTGTTCTCGAATGTGGTCCATGTCTAGCTGCGTCAAGTCTGCCAGCCGATGTCGCCAGCCTCCACCGAACTCTCCCAGCAGCTGCATCTGTGTTCTGCACGTAGATGAAGCTGGGCGAGCTGTTTACCCAGCTGGGGCAGCGCAGTCCTGAGCTGCGGGACGAGTTCGGCTGTAACGCCAACTCACAGCGAGCGCTGAACGAGGCCGGCAAGCCGCTGCTAGAGGCGCTGGCGTTCTTCACGTCGTCAATCGAGACGCTGTGCGACCAGACCATCGAGGACACCCTGATATCTGTCAAGCAGTTCGAGACCGCACGGTCAGCGGGGAACGTGGCAACTGGTCCGCGTGCACCGGTGGTGTGAGGATGTCCCTGACTGGTGGTGTGAGGATGTCCCTCACTGGTGGTGTGAGGATGTCGGTGACTGATGGTGTGAGGATGTCCCTGACTGGTGGTGTGAGGATGTTCCTGACTGATGGTGTGAGGATGTCCCTGACTGGTGGTGTGAGGGTGTCCCTGACTGGTGGTGTGAAGATGTCCCTGACTGGTGGTGTGAGGGTATCCCTGACTGGTGGTGTGAAGATGTCCCTGACTGGTGGTGTGAGGATGTCCCTGACTGGTGGTGTGAGGATGTCCCTGACTGGTGGTGTGAGGATGTCGGTGACTGATGGTGTGAGGATGTCGAGATGCCCTGACTGATGGTGTGAAGATGTCCCTGACTGGTGGTGTGAGGATGTCCCTGACCGGTGGTGTGAGGATGTTGGTGACTGGTGGTGTGAGGATGTTGGTGACTGATGGTGTGAGGATGTCCCTGACTGGTGATGCCAGGATGTCGGTGACTGGTGGTGTGAGGATGTCCCTGACTGGTGATGCCAGGATATCGGTGACTGGTGGTGTGAGGATGTCCCTGACTGATGGTGTGAGGATGTCCCTGACTGGTGGTGTGAGGATGTCGGTGACTGGTGGTGTGAGGATGTCCCTGACTGGTGGTGTGGGGATGTCCCTGACTGATGGTGTGAGGATGTCGGTGACTGGTGGGGTAAGGATGTCCCTGACTGATGGTGTGAGGATGTCCCTGACTGGTGGTGTGAGGATGTCGGTGACTGGTGGCGTGGGGATGTCCCTGACTGATGGTGTGAGGATGTCCCTGGTTGATGGTGTGAGGATGTCCCTCACTGATGGTGTGAGGATGTCGGTGACTCATTGTGTGGGGATGTCGGGGACTAATGGTGTGAGGATGTCGGTGACTGGTGGTGTGAGGATGTCGGTGACTGGTGGTGTGAGGATGTCCGTGACTGATGGTGTGAGGATGTCGGTGACTCATGGTGTGGGGATGTCGGTGACTGATGGTGTGAGGATGTCCCTGACTGGTGGTGTGGGGATGTCCCTGACTGATGGTGTGAGGATGTCCCTGACTGATGGTGTGAGAATGTCCCTGACCGGTGGTGTGAGAATGTCCCTGACCGGTGGTGTGAGGATGTTGGTGACTGGTGGTGTGAGGATGTCGGTGACTGGTGATGTGAGGATGTCCCTGACTGATGGTGTGAGGATGTCCCTGACTGATGGTGTGAGGATGTCGGTGACTGGTGGTGTGGGGATGTCCCTGACTGATGGTGTGAGGATGTCCCTGACTGATGGTGTGAGGATGTCCCTGACTGGTGGTGTGAGGGTGTCCCTGACTGGTGGTGTGAAGATGTCCCTGACTGGTGGTGTGAGGATGTCGGTGACTGATGGTGTGAGGATGTCCCTGACTGGTGGTGTGAGGATGTCCCTGACTGATGGTGTGAGGATGTCCCTGACTGGTGGTGTGGGGATGTCGGTGACTGATGGTGTGAGGATGTCTGACTGGTGGTGTGAGGATGTCCCTGACTGATGGTGTGAGGATGTCCCTGACTGGTGGTGTGAGGATGTCCCTGACTGGTGGTGTGAGGATGTTGGTGACTGGTGGTGTGAGGATGTCGGTGACTGGTGGTGTGAGGATGTCCCTGACTGATGGTGTGAGGATGTCCCTGACTGGTGATGCCAGGATATCGGTGACTGGTGGTGTGAGGATGTCGGTGACTGATAGTGTGAGGATGTCCCTGACTGGTGGTGTGAGGATGTCGGTGACTGGTGATGTGAGGATGTCCCTGACTGGTGGTGTGGGGATGTCCCTGACTGATGGTGTGAGGATGTCGGTGACTGGTGGGGTAAGGATGTCCTTGACTGATGGTGTGAGGATGTCCCTGACTGGTGGTGTGAGGATGTCGGTGACTGGTGGTGTGGGGATGTCCCCGACTGATGGTGTGAGGATGTCCCTGGCTGATGGTGTGAGGATGTCCCTCACTGATGGTGTGAGGATGTCGGTGACTCATGGTGTGGGGATGTCGGGGACTAATGGTGTGAGGATGTCGGTGACTGGTGGTGTGGGGATGTCGGTGACTGATGGTGTGAGGATGTCGGTGACTGATGGTTTGAGGATGTCGGTGACTCATGGTGTGGGGATGTCGTTGACTGATGGTGTGAGGATGTCCCTGACTGGTGGTGTGGGGATGTCCCTGACTGATGGTGTGAGGATGTCCCTGACTGATGGTGTGAGAATGTCCCTGACTGATGGTGTGATGATGTCGGTGACTGGCGGTGTGAGGATGTCGGTGACCGGTGGTGTGAGGATGTCCCTGACTGATGGTGTGAGGATGTCCCTGACTGATGGTGTGAGGATGTCGGTGACTGTGTAGGTTCCTCACTCATGGTGTGAGGATGTCGGTGACTGGTGGGTTCGGTGATGGGAGGATGTCCCTGACTGATGGTGTGAGGATGTCCCTGACTGGTGGTGTGAGGATGTCCCTGACTGGTGGTGTGAGGATGTCCCTGACTGATGGTGTGAGGATGTCGGTGACTGGTGGTGTGGGGATGTCGGTGACTGATGGTGTGAGGATGTCGGTGACTGGTTGGTGTGAGGATGTCCCTGACTGATGGTGTGAGGATGTCCCTGACTGGTGGTGTGAGGATGTCGGTGACTGGTGGTGTGAGGATGTCAGTGACTGATGGTGTGAGGATGTCGGTGATTGGTGGTATGAGGATGTCCCTGATTGGTGGTGTGAGGATGTCCCTGACTGATGGTGTGAGATGTTCGTGACTGATGGTGTGAGGATGTCGGTGACTGATGGTGTGAGGATGTCGGTGACTGGTGGTGTGGGGATGTCGGTGACTGATGGTGTGAGGATGTCCCTGACTGATGGTGTGAGGATGTCGGTGACTGGTGGTGTGGGGATGTCCCTGACTGGTGGTGTGAGGATGTCCCTGACTGATGGTGTGAGGATGTCCGTGACTGGTGGTGTGAGGATGTCGGTGACTGATGGTGTGAGGATGTCCCTGACTGATGGTGTGAGGATGTCCCTGACTGATGGTGTGAGGATGTCCCTGACTGATGGTGTGAGATGTCGGTGACTGGTGGTGTGAGATGTCGGTGACTGGTGGTGTGAGGATGTCCCTGACTGATGGTGTGAGGATGTCGGTACTGGTGGTGTGAGGATGTCGGTGACTGGTGGTGTGAGGATGTCGGTGACTGGTGGTGTGAGATGTCGGTGACTGGTGGTGTGAGGATGTCGGTGACTGATGGTGTGAGGATGTCGGTGACTGGTGGTGTGAGGATGTCCCTGACTGGTGGTGTGGGGATGTCCCTGACTGATGGTGTGAGGATGTCCCTGACTGATGGTGTGAGGATGTCGGTGACTGGTGGTGTGAGGATGTCGGTGACTGGTGGTGTGAGGATGTCCCTGACTGATGGCGTGAGATGTCGGTGACTGGTGGTGTGGATGTCGGTGACTGGTGGTGTGAGATGTCGGTGACTGGTGGTGTGAGATGTCGGTGACTGGTGGTGTGAGGATGTCCCTGACTGATGGTGTGAGGATGTCGGTGACTGGTGGTGTGAGGATGTCGGTGACTGATGGTGTGAGGATGTCGGTGACTGGTGGTGTGAGGATGTCGGTGACTGGTGGTGTGAGGATGTCCCTGACTGATGGTGTGAGGATGTCGGTGACTGGTGGTGTGAGGATGTCGGTGACTGATGGTGTGAGGATGTCGGTGACTGGTGGTGTGAGGATGTCCCTGACTGGTGGTGTGAGGATGTCCCTGACTGATGGTGTGAGGATGTCCCTGACTGATGGTGTGAGGATGTCGGTGACTGATGGTGTGAGGATGTCCCTGACTGATAGTGTGAGGATGTCCCTGACTGGTGGTGTGAGATGTCCCTGACTGGTGGTGTGAGGATGTCCCTGACTCATGGTGTGAGATGTCGGTGACTGGTGGTGTGGGGATGTCGGTGACTGGTGGTGTGAGGATGTTGGTGACTGATGGTGTGAGGATGTCGGTGACTGGTGGTGTGGGGATGTCGGTGACTGGTGGTGTGAGGATGTTGGTGACTGATGGTGTGAGGATGTCGGTGACTGGTGGTGTGGGGATGTCGGTGACTGATAGTGTGAGGATGTCCCCGACTGGTGGTGTGAGGATGTCCCTGACTGATGGTGTGTGGATGTCGGTGACTGGTGTGTGAGGATGTCCCTGACTGATGGTGTGTGGATGTCCTGACTGATGGTGAGGATGTCCTGACTGATGGTGTGAGGATGTCCCTGACTGATGGTGTGAGGATGTCGGTGACTGGTGGTGTGAGGATGTCCCTGACTGGTGGTGTGAGGATGTCCCTGACTGATGGTGTGAGGATGTCCCTGACTGATGGTGTGAGGATGTCGGTGACTGGTGGTGTGAGGATGTCCCTGACTGGTGGTGTGAGGATGTCGGTGACTGGTGGTGTGAGGATGTCCCTGACTGGTGGTGTGAGGATGCCCCTGACTGTTGGTGTGAGGATGTCCCTCACTGATGGTATGAGGATGTCGGTGACTGATGGTATGAGGATGTCGGTGACTGGTAATGTAAGGATGTCGCTCACTGATGGTGTAAGGGTGTCTCTGACTGATGGTGTGAGGATGTCCCTGCCTGGCGGCGCGGAACTGTCCCGAGTCCGCGACTGGCAGCGTGAGGCTTCCCTGGTTCCCCGTTCGGTGGTGTGAGGCTGTCCTGAGTCCTTGGCTGTTCGTGTGGGACAAATGTTCTAGACATTCTAAATTTGCGTTTAAAACGACGCCTATCAGGAACTTATTTCACCTATGGACAGTTTTGACTTCCTGAATGTATTTCCATGGGCGCTGTATGACCAACGCAGTCGATGCGCCCCTAAGCCTAAATAACCAACCAAAACCAACTGAATTTATTTCCATGAACTTCACAACATACAACTGTAATAACTGTTGCTTTTCTCACCATGCTCGATTAGTGGCATCTATGTCATCACAATCTTGTCACTAGATACAATATTCATATGGAAATATCTTTTGCCCGTACGTTTTCCTGTCAGATTTCCAAATTGCTTCGAGGTCACCAGGGGTCTTGACGTTTTCGCCTGCTACACTCAACTCTATGACAGATTAATTCCAGGACACCGGGACCATCCCGGGTCCCCGGCTGGTTATGTGGGGCCGTCCGAATTACCTGACTGGCGGCGTGGAACTGCCACGGCTGGCGACGTAGGTCTATCATGGCTGCCAACGTCAGGCTGCCGAGACGTGTAGCTGATGACGAGGGGATGCCACGACTGGTCACGTGGAACTGTGGGACAGACGACGTGACGTCAGGCTGCCGAGACGTGTAGCTGATGACCAGGGGATGCCACGACTGGTCACGTGGAACTGTGGGACAGACGACGTGACAATGTTATGGCTGAGTGACGCGAGACGCACAACCAGTCGTCTGATGACACCTTGGGGCTATAGTGTCCGGAAGGGACAACACAGGGTCTGCTCGAGTTGTTACCGACAGTGTGTATGGTGTGCAGCTGTATGGAAGTAAGTGCAGCCACCGCATGTACACCTGTGTGACGTGGAGCGCGTCGGCTGATATAAGGCGAGTGCGTACTGCCTATTTCGGTTGGTGTGAAGTAGATGCGGCCGCCTGGGCATGCCACGTATGCCAGCTACACAAGTTTGAGCATAGTGATGTGCCGGCTTCACAGGGTGGAGTATGACGCGTACCGGGTTGACCTGGAGTGGGCCCAGCAGCAGCCGACACTGCCGCCGGCCGCCGTGGCCGAGGCACAGCGTCAGCACGACGCCAGGCATGCCCAGTACCAGCGACTGCGCGACAAGGTCACCGTCAAGCTGCGCCTGCTCGACGAGAACCGGGTAAGCACCGAGGAGCTCTGTCCTAACAACAAAATCGTGTCCAGGTATCTACGTCGAGGCCCGTACCCTGACCTTTTATGGCCTGTGGTTACCTCCATGTCGACTAGGATGCAAGTGTAACCTATTTTCGGGATCTCCATGACCAGAGCTTTCTAACGGTGTTTTGCATTTTATCCAAGCTTACGTATGTCGGAGGTTGGCAGGAGGCTTTCAGGCCCTCCCCCCCGAACGGTGAAACTCCCTGTACACATTGGACACCCCCCTCCCGAACGCTCATGTAGGACCTTCTTAGCCGTCGTTCGCACCGGCGATTAGTAGTGCAACCCTGTCAAAAAGGTTTTTTCTCGCGACCACGGAACAATGGCGCATGTCAACGCGCTGCCTGCTGGTGCAGCTGATATAGCATCCTTTGGCAACCCTACGCTGTGGAAGCAACTGGTGGTTCGGACACGTGGAATTGGAATCGGGTGGAGCTGGGCGGACGATGCAGCTGTGGTCGGGACACGGCGCACAGCGGTTGCATGTAATTTACATTTCCGATGTTATTCACGGTCATTAACTTACTTGACATCCGGTGCTACTTTCGGCTTTGGGATCACCCTGGGCCTGGGGCTAGCTTGAACACTAAGTCTGAATGTATTGTCCATTTTTTGCTGATAGGCACATGAAATAGTGATTTGAGGCAATATCTAGGAAGCTTCCAAAACGAGAGACCTCATCTTCGACCTCATCCCACCCTTAACCCAGAGGTGGCTCCAAGGGGATTGGGTCACGGGGCATGTGGCTTTATGCAAACAGCGACCCTCTGACCTGGAAAAAGCGTGCCTCCAGCATACTCTAGTTCGCCTCATCCCCATTCCGAGCTTTAATTTTTCACCCCGAAGACGCCTCTCTGAATACAAAAGAGGAATCTCTAGAGACACTCAAGCGTTTCTAGAGTCCTTGAAATTTTCAAAATCAGTGGCGCCCCTCCAGACGAGTGCCCACCTCTCCCCACCATAAACGTGCCTTCATCCTCCCCTGCCTTGACCTATGGACCGAAATGTAACATCTCGCGTCGTTGATATCCATTGATACTGATAAATGTGATGATGAACATTTGAATTATTCATCGATTGCTCTTTTTGTACGGGGAACTAATAAACGTGAACAATTTTTACCTTCTATGGACTTACTGACTGATCTGGCAGGTTAGCCCGTAGCGCGAAGGATGAAATTGAAATATCAATCGCAAAGCCTCGCCACTTTCAACATGGTGTTTTTATTTCATGTCGCTAGCACTCTCCGCTTCGATACGTTATGGAGACGCAACAACCCCACCCATCTGCACAGGTGAAGGTGACGTTTAAGTTGATGTGGAAGCGTGCCTGGTGTCGTTGCCCACATGAGCGCTGGCATCATTTGGCGATAATCAGCGATGATCAGAGCCGCTGGACACTAGCCAGGCAACTAGTCGGCGCGGGGAGACTGACCATCGTGGCTCATATCCCGCCAGGTGAAGGTGATGCAGAACCAGCTGATACTCTTCCACCTGGCCGTCAACAACTTCTTCTCGGGTAACACGTCCGCGCTGAAGACCACTCTGCAGCATCTCAGCGCCACCAGTATGGGCGCGGGCGATTCGAGTAGTGCCGGCCACTCAAATGCCGCGTAGAGGTCGGCGAAGGCCAGCAAAGGTCAGCTAGTCAGAAGACTGTGTCAGACAGACGTCACCCGCAGTCGCACACCACAGTATCGCACGGGGTATCACCGCATCACACCAGGATTTTAGAGGCCACTGTCTCACAGAACAGATCAAAGTGAGAGTTATACCTCAGACGGAAGCTGTCCAAGGTTCAGGTGTGATAGAGGTCACCTGACTGGGTCCGGCAGAGGGTGCGGAGGTCACCTGACAGCGCGGAGATCACGCCGAGTCTGAAGGAAATGCCGGTAACATATTTCCTTGGTATGGTCTAAGGAACACTTCTACGTTCTGAGGTTATTCTTAGGTTATGCCTGCAGTTCGAAGGGGCACTCAGTTTATTGATAAATTGTAACGAATTTTGCAGTCGGGAGATGTGAGGAAATACCTGCATAGACATGCATCAGATAATCAAATAATGGAATTTACGGAGTCGATTACTGGTGCCAATTTGCATGGTTGACGGTTGTGGCAAGTGTCGTGGCCATGTGCTGTGGTGTGCTTTCAGCCGCTTCATTGATACAACGAATTCGGCGTGTCGGCTTTCGTCAGCGGTGTGGGGTGGCGTAGGTGTGAAGGTTAGCTTAGGGTAGTGTGAGGCTTGCCAGCGTCACAACACACGCCAGCTCAATGTGATTCGCAGGTAATGTGTGTGTGTGGATGCGTGGTACTGTGGTCACCGCAGCAAAGGACAAGGACACTGAGGATGAATGTAAAGTAGTTGTAACGAGTCTTGTTGTTTTGACCGGTGATATGTTGTCCTGACCAAATTTTTTGCCCGCCAGACTTCACCTGTACGGCAATTACGGCAATAGATTGTTGAAACGCTGCTGAAATGATCATGCAACAGGGTTCTCAAATTCCTGCAGTTGAGTGCAAATTGACACCTTACACAGCTTTTTCTTGCACAACTTCCGATATTTTGTGTACATCCTTCTACCAAGATTCCCGTTAATTGTGTGAGGGTATAGGATCATGCAGGATGCATAGTTTTTCATATCCATATATTGCATCCAAAAATGCTTGCCTATGTTTCTATTTAATTCACATGATTCATAGCTTCATTCAATCAACTTCAAACTGTTGGGATTCAGCATTTCATGTGCCCCAAAATGTACCTCTGTTTCACATGTTGCCTTCATCCCTGACATTTTTTCTTACATCGGACACCTAACACAAAATGAATTTGAGAACACTGTCATACAACATGTGGCGCTTGGACGTTATCTGCATTCCCCTTGTCGTCTGTCCTTTTATCTACGTGCATGTGTATGTGTGCGTACGGCTGTGGGCAGCAGGGTGCTGGCAGCTACGTTAGCCCTGCTTTGTACTGCCGTCTCGACTGCTCATGATATGTATCACATCCAGACGTGATGTCATGCACTTAGCGCCTGGCAGCTACGTTAGCCCTGCTTTGTACTGCCGTCTCATCTCATATATGTATCACACCAGACTGATGCATTTAGCGCCGCAGCTACGTGTAGCCCTGCTTTGTACTGCCGTCTCGACTGCTCATGATATGTATCACATCCAGACGTGATGTCATGCACTTAGCGCCTGGCAGCTACGTTAGCCCTGCTTTGTACTGCCGTCTCGACTGCTCATGATATGTATCACATCCAGACGTGATGTCATGCACTTAGCGCCTGTCAGCTACGTTAGCCCTGCTTTGTACTGCCGTCTCGACTGCTCATGATATGTATCACATCCAGACGTGATGTCATGCACTTAGCGCCTGTCCATGAGTTCTGCGGCAGAGCTTGATTTAATGCGGTTACGTCAACCAGTCAGTCACAAATGCAGAGTGCGTGGATCTCATGTGTTTCCTTCTTGATAGCCGTGGTGAACACTGTGAAGAGTACCGTCTCCAGCTACGGAGACGCAATCCTACCGTGAGCTTGGCACTTCGTACTGCGGCGACGTAGCGCTACAAGTTCGGTGTGCATCTTGAATGTCGCACGTGTGCTGTGAATTTTATACGATGCCGCAAATTTAGGCAATATGTTTCAAGCAATGTGGTACTTGGTGCCCTTGCATTTGTGTTCACGTTGCAATTTATTTAACTGCTTTACTGTTATGAGGCCGAATTTCGTGTGACGTCTAGATTGCCAGGTTGAATGTCTCCTATCCTATATGTTGTACCGTCATTGACGCTGGATCGGTTATGTTGCCATATATTCGTGATAGACAAGTGTTTGCGGAAAGTAGACTGTTTGTGTTAAATTGATCTTACAATTGAGCTGGTCAATGAATCGCGCCACAATAGTTAACGGACGTCCAGAGAGGGGGAAAGCCGGAGTGCGGTCAACTCGGCGATTAGTCCTGGCGCGACTCTGCCCGACTCTGAGCTCAACTTGTACGCGTGTCTGCTGAAGGTTTGCTGTGTAGCGAGAGACACAAAATGCAAGTAATTGAGAATAGGTCTGGCAGTCATTCATTGCTCAGGCACATTCAAGCCAACATTTCGCATCGAATATCGATTCTGCTTGGGACGACGCGCACGCTTATGGGTTTCTCGACATGCCTGCAGGTATACACGTCTGTCGAAGCTGTTCGCTGTGGGGTATTGATTCAGAGCGACTCCGTGACGTGGCATTCCGGCACTCCGGTGATACTACATGCCTCTCATATGCAATTGTGATCTGATTTGCTTAAGTTGCACAAATATATTACTCATGCCTTTCGGGGGTGTGCGTGGAAATGATAGAAGCCTAGATTGTGA
The DNA here is from genome assembly GCA_034440615.1 of Ashinkailepas kermadecensis. Classification (NCBI taxonomy): domain Eukaryota; kingdom Metazoa; phylum Arthropoda; class Thecostraca; family Neolepadidae; genus Ashinkailepas; species Ashinkailepas kermadecensis. The sequence continues at coordinate 75,300 of JAOTOM010004389.1, read as the reverse complement.
AGACTGGCTGAAATGCAAGTTCTTATGAAGGCCTGTTCGGTTGGAAAGTCCGATTGTCTTGTGACTTGTGAATGGTAAACCTGGTCAAGTTGCCTGCGTTGGTCACGCTGACTGAAGTGGGCCGCGAAGGAGACGAATATGCTACCGCGGTGAACGAGCTACAGGTAGGAACGAGGCATTTCCCCACCAGACTGCATGACTTCAGTGATAATAACCCGTGCATGTTTCGCTCTGTCGACATACCTTGCTCGCTGCTATCGCCACGGGCTTGGGTGACTAACACCGATCGTCAGTTTTCAATTCGAATGCACAGCGTGGGCAGGAGAACTAGATTTCCGCTTGATATTACTTGTGCATAAAATGTATGTGTTCAGCATTCGCATGCAAGGGAATGCATATGCTTCTCTATGGTTCCTAAAGTGACTTGCGTAGTTTAGTAACTACTCGAGATTCGGTACGTTCCACGTTCTCACGGGGTAGTTTGGGGTTCCACGCACGTTCTGTCAGTGATGACAGTTATGTTTGGACGTACCTGGCACACCGTGCGCACCGCAAGTTGTACCGTTTTTTTGCATATGTTTAGAACTCCCTGCTGATTTTATTTCATAATTGCACGAATATCCTTGTCTCCTACATCATGCACATAATGTGCCATGTTAGGTGCTTGAACGTGTGCATAGTTTGAGTATTTTTCACTCCTTTTTTCGTGTGCCCATACGCCGTCGATTCGTGTGTCAGCGGTGTCAGCGTGTGCGGCCAGACTCGGTACTCTCGGCACGCCCGGCGGCGGTGAACGCGCCTGTAGTCGTTGGCGGCACACTGGCCACCCGCCGGCCGCCGCCCACAGGGCGCAACACGTGCTGACGGCCAGGCATCCGCCGTCGCCGTCCACTGCCAGCCGACAACACCGGCGGAATAACGCGCGTGTGTGGCCGCGCACTTGTCGGCCCACGCGACACTCGAGCCGCTGTGGTCTGTACAGACTGTCAACACGGCAGGCGAACCACGTCACCGTGCGACACACGAGCCGCTGTGGTCTGTACAGACTGTCAACACGGCAGGCGAACCACGTCATCGTGCGACACACGAGCCGCTGTGGTCTGTACAGACTGTCAACACGACAGGCGAACCACGTCACCGTGCGACAAACGACCCTTTTTTTTTTTAAAGGTTTTCAAAACGGCGGGCGAACCACGTCACTGCGAAAGAGCCGCTGTGGTCTGTACAGGCTGTCAACACGGCAGGCGAACCACGTCACCGTGCGACAAACGAGCCGCTGTGGTCTGTACAGGCTGTCAACACGGCAGGCGAACCACGTCACCGTGCGACACACGAGCCGCTGTGGTCTGTACAGACTGTCAACACGGCAGGCGAACCACGTCACCGTGCGACAAACGAGCCGCTGTGGTCTGTACAGGCTGTCAACACGGCAGACGAACCACGTCACCGTGCGACACACGAGCCGCTGTAGTCTGTACAGGCTGTCAACACGGCAGGCGAACCACGTCACCGTGCGACACACGAGCCGCTGTGGTCTGTACAGACTGTCAACACGGCAGGCGAACCACGTCACCGTGCGACACACGAGCCGCTGTGGTCTGTACAGACTGTCAACACGGCAGGCGAACCAAGTCACCGTGCGACACACGCACACACGACAACCGAAAGGGTTGGCAGGCGTGTGTGTGCTGTGAATTTCTGCTCAGCAGGCAGGTACGGGTTCTGATTATGAGCAGCCGCCATTGAATCCAACAGCACAGAGTGAGGGCTCCTTCGTGTACTGTTGGGACCTTGTTTTGTTCGTTTCTTTTTTTATAGCGGAGAAGGCAAGGAAGACAATATCATCCGAATATCCTCCAAGACTAAAGAACGAAAATGTTAACCGAAATGACTTGTGGTCACGTCAGGGACCCGACAGTCACTGGCGTATTTCCCCATACACAACTCACCGAGGAGGGTGGGGTTTTATCCCCCCCCCCCCGTGTTTTGAATCTTGGAAGAAACATTTGGCTGAGTTAGAGCATTAGAAGGTCCTACTGTCACCATTCGGGGGAAATCTGCTGATCAGGAGGGTGTGAGATGCTATTTGAATTTTCACGATTCGACTTTGTGTGGGTACAGTTCAGCATTTGGGGCCACAGTATCACTAAGGGGCTCATATTAACATTGAGACGCCTTAGCCCTCCATCAACCCAAAACAATAAAAATCATGGACATAGATTGACTTTTTTTTAAAAAAAACTAGTGCAATATGCCATGCTTGTTCATTTTTAAGATGTATAACGTTTGAATTTACTAGCGGAAGAGGTCCCGGCCTGAAGACAACGCAAAAAGGAGGAAGAAAAGAAGTTCCCCAAGTTGCAGTGGCGGGTGAGTTAATTAAGAGGTAAGTATAGGTTCAGTCAAGGGATCCATTTCCCACGTTACAGGCTAATGATTTTCAACTGGATTATGATGATGTGGCATTGAATAATTTCACACATGAACATCTTAACTTTGCTGAACATCCCTTGGGACATGACTAATTCGTGCGCTGTGAGGGATGAGCAAGTTAACATTTTAGAGTATAAATGCATATGTGCGGGGACGAGTAGTCTAGGGGTAAGTTGCTCGTCTCACAATCGAAAGATTGTGGATTCGAGTCTCGCCTGTCGCTACTCTTCGCCCGCGGCCAATCGGCGTGAGAGATTGGCGACACTACATGACTCAACGGTCGATGTGTGGTAAAAAGCAATAACCAACCAAATGCATATGTGCATGCGCAACTAGGGATATATGCGACACATTTAGACTGCCTGATGTCCCCGGTATTTATTGCAGTTGGCACAGGTCCACGGGCAAACCTCAGCAGACGGGGCAACAGTCTCTCGCACATGGCACAATGCTGACGTTGGCACGAGGACGATGCGTGAAAGATAATGACGTGATGATGGTCTCTGGGTTAACATAACTTCCGCCGAATCGCAATCGTTGGATGGAGATTCCCGCCATTTGCAGCATAGCATCATCAGAAGTTAACCGCTTCCCAGACCACGCTGCACGTGTACACCTGTCCTGCTCATCCCGCCGCTCCAGACCGCGGTCTCCATGTGCACGTGTCCCGCTCACCCCGCCTCCCCAGAGGGTGAGCTCGTGAAGCCGTCCTCGAGGATGACCTCTCCGGGAGCGGCCGTCTTGCCGTCGTTGTAGGTGGTTACTCTGAAGCCGCCAAAGGCCGCACTGTCCAGCGGCAGCAGCAGCAGCACCAGTCCCCTCATGTCTGACGCCGTCGGACAAACACTCAAGCCGGTCTGTGCTCACCTACAACAAACCGCCCGAATTTTAGACAAACGACCACCTGCGTGGTATGCAAAATTGTAAAATGCCGTCGACTATGATCCCAAGAATGTTTTGAGCGTGTTTGTGTGCGTGCAGGAGAAGAAGCCTATCGCTCAGCTTTAGCATACCATGGTAAAAATATGCGATATGCATCGCCGAGGCATCGCTTGCACGTTCGTGAAATCTGTAGACTCCGGTGCACCTCGATTTAATTATATTTACGGGCATTTTAAGTTAGGCCAAGTGTTCGGTTTTCTTCACACGACATCCTCATGTGGCATGTAATCCCCAGTTGGTCTCAGGTAACCACTTGTCAAAGATCTGGCTTATGGCCAACACAATCTGCTTACTGCAGTCACCACTGCTGGCCCCTGCGGTCGAGTTGAGTGTAGTCTCCGATGAGCGCCCAGCCTTCCGGTCCAATATTGTATCATTCATACGAGGAGCCCCATACAAAAAACATTGATTGAGAGCAATGAAGTATAGACCGGAACCATTGTTCCTCGTGCTGAAGCTGTATTTGCTGAATGCAAGAGAAGTGTACATTGGTCAGCATTCCGCCTTGTCGATGTGCAAAAGGATACATGGGTGCAAAAGCTCGCCGATTTCAAGTTTGGAGAAGTTTGAAGGCTGCACAAGGTGACCAGATTATATAGTGGCTAGGCTTGTAGAAGTTTATCGGTCGGTGCTTTTTTAGTTCTGTGACCTCTCAGGGACTTCGCATCTCCTGGTTAATGCTGCTAACGCCGTATAATTGATCAACACCACAGAGCGGGAGGCAGGCGCCATCCGCACAACTCACCACGCAGCGCGAAGAAGCTCTCCGCGACGTCGAGCGCAAACGCGTTCCGCACAAACTGAACGCTGAAGCTCCCATTGCGGATGATATACATCCGTCAGTATGGCAGCCACAGAGTTCTGGGAGGCAGCTGTGGGGAATTTCAACACAGGGTGACAGCTGAGCAACCACTCCGTGTGCCCCGTCTGGGGTAATTGACGGCAGCTCAATCTGAATTGCAGTATTGTAACAAGTCTGTAGAGGGGTGTCAGCCGTCGGCGGGGTGTTGGGGTGCATGAGGCGGGGGGGGGGCTGTGGTTGTGGTTGTGGTTCCTCTCGGGCAGTGTGGAAGAGAACCTACCAAACCAAACTGGGCTGAATCTCTACCTTGCTCTTAGCGTCAGTATGTTGATGTTGTGGTTGGTCCCCCACCACCAATTCCTCCAACTTTAACCGGTTTGGTGTTGTGTGAACTACCCTCCCTTACACGTATTTATATGCTGTACGAGGTCAAAGTTTTGGAAACACTACAAGCGAGTGAGCGCCACTCGCTAAATTTGAATGAATAAATTGTAATATAAAATTAATGAGTATGGAATTTTTCCGTTTTGAATGGCTTTCCTCCAGTTCGGGCTTTTTTGATGCTAATAGTAGTATAATCTTGTGCAATGTACCGCACGAAATAGGTGTTTGTGTTGAGCCGCAAGCGACTTCCGCTGACCCTTAGAGGTATCTAACACACATTCATTCTCCTCATTCTCTCACATTCGCTCGTCCCATTCACCCTCCTTATTAAGAGCTAAATTGCTTGGTCCCTAATTTGGCTCCCCCTCAGCAGTGCACAAACACACATGTCGTCTGACCTTTGCTCTAATTTTGAAGGTATGTGGGCCAAATAACTAATCCTTTCACTGCCAATCATAGCTGGCCTCGCCATTATTGGGAGCGTTCCTCGCCTGTATAAGGGCTCAATGTTACGTTGGGCCTCATTTACTGGCTGGGAGGATGGGCGCAATACGACCATAGTTGTCGACGCGCCCTAAAGCCCAAATAACTAACTAACTACTGGCTGGGAGGGCTCGGGTGTCTATGACCGACCTGCCTAAACCTTACCACGGTCATGTCCATGACATTAGCAATGCATTCGCATTCAGCATGCTATTCGTATACTTTCCGATTTCGTTCATATTTCCAAGATATCATCTTAGTCGCGTGCCAAAGTAAGACACCGAATAATTATTCAGTAGAACAAGCAATTTGGTCTCCAGAGGTCAATAAATGTCAATCGGTAAAAAACGGGGTACCGCATAAAAGTCGAAGTATCTCAATTAGCCGAATGATTCCAACGCCTAGATGTCCGGTGTCCATCAAGGATGAAGCACACCGAATTACTTGACCTCCACCGTCACTGTTTGACCTCAGGTCACCAAGATTCGCTTTACTCATGCACTATTGTCAATCTACGGGGTACCGAATGTAGTCATGGCGACACATTGGATATACATGATTTTTGCTGATAATGAATAGTCTACATAGCACGTATATATCACCCTACATAGTCTAGTCTACATAGCATCGAATAAAATCACCCTTCGTGATCACCGACTCATCCCCGTTCGCAAACGATGCCCAAAATAAGGTACCTGTGTCAAATTCTTGGGTATCTGATAATTTCCGAAATATTTTACTTGGTGCCATGAATTAACACAAATGCATTGACTGTGGCTCATGGATGCACCACATTCAAGTGTCTGATGTACGATCTCAAACTTCGACCTATGCTCACAAAATATAGTTTAACCTTGCGCTTTTGCCATCTACGGGGTACCGAATAAAAACTTCTGGAACACATTCATCGGATGTATATTGGCGCCGAATAATCTCCCATTGGGCAAGACAGCAGCACATCTTTGTCAGGTAGCATAGGTAGCATGTCACCTTCAAAGTCCCTGTTTGACCTCGGGTCAAGACAAAAACTAACATTACGCTCTGCGAAGCTTACGGGGTTCCGAATAACAACTTCCTGCATACATTTATCGGATGGATAATAGCGTGGAATAATCTCCCACCGAGCAAGGAAGCAGCACATCCGAGCATGTGACCTTCAAGGTCAACGTTTCAGCTACGGTCAAGATTGTGGAAATTCAGAAAATTCAAGTGGTCCATTAGGGCACCGTATGTTGGCCAAACGAAGCACTAAATATAGACTACCCTAACACTGATACATGCACAATCGATAAAAGAAACAGCGCACTGCGTGACCTGACCTCTATCGATGACACATTTCTTCAGGTAGCACAAGCGTCCGAAATCAGCAACACATTCAGAAAAGCACTCACCTCCTCACTCCTCCAATTCGTCTGAAAATTTGACAACCTTCGCAACCGTACTCGTGCATGCACCACGACACGATTTTGTCCTACGACGAACCTAAAGCGGCCAAAAGGCCAACGAGGTCAAATCTGGGGTACCACATAACTTGTCTGCGAATTCACTTATTGGAATGATACAAAAGTTTGTGCGACCGTTATCAAGTTGCGATGTGGCACACGAAATCATCTGGTCACTCAAGATCACCATTTGGCCTCAGGTCAAGGAAAACTGTAACGTTAAACATATGGGAAAATTACGGGTATCGAATAACATCCTCATGAATACATTTATCGGATGGATATTAGAGTTAAATAATATCCAACCGGGCAAGAAAGTAGCACTTCCGAACATGTGACTTTCAGGATCAACGTTTGACCTCAGGTCAGGATTGATGAACTTAACAAATTATAGTGGTCCACTGTGGTACCGTACGTTGGCCAAACGAAGCACTAAATGTAGTCTATCTTCACACTGATACATGCACAATCGACACAAGAAACAGCACACTGCGTGACCTGACCTCTGTTGGTGACACATTCCATCAGGTAGTACTAGCGTCCCATTCAGCAACGCATTCACCAATATCCTCCGATTCGTCTGAAAATTTGACACAACCTTCGCAGCTGTACACGTACCTGCACTACGACACGATTTTTTTTTGCTACGATGAACCCTTTCATCTTCAGGGGTCCAAAAGATTAACGAGGTCAAATCTGGGGTACCGCACAACTTGCCGGAGAATTCACTTATTGGAATGATTCAAACGCTTGTGCGACCGCTATCAAGGTGATATCAATGCGGTACACAAAATCACTTGGTCACGATTTATTGGGGGTTGACTGGGACGAGTTATACGGCACGGGCGTGTTGAGAGCGGGCGGTAACATGACCGCACGGATAGGTCTGAGAGAAACACAGAGTAAGGCAGAGGGAGCGAGAGAGAGGGAGATAAAATATGGAGAGACATATAGAGAGACATATATATATATATATAGAGAGAGAGAGAGAGAGAGAGAGAGAGAGAGAGAGAGAGAGAGAGAGAGAGAGAGAGAGAGAGAGAGAGAGAGAGAGAGAGAGAGAGAGAGATAAATAATAATAGAGATGGAGATGGAGATGAGATGGATATTGAGATTGAGATTGAGATGAGATTGAGATTAGATGGAGATGGAGATGGAGATGGAGATGAGATGGAGAGAGAGAGAGAGAGAGAGAGAGAGAGAGAGAGAAAGAGAGATGAAATGACAGATAGGCAGAGGGGCAGAGAGGCAGAGGCCGGTAATATGCCCACTTTGGCCGTTCGTACAGTTTATCCGCAGAGTGACGTGAGGCCCAACAGGTCTCCGTAGTACTTTATATCCCATGGAAAGAAGGGGAGTTTAATTAACACGGTTCAGGCCAGATCTGTGTTCCTTTAGCATCCTTTCGAGACCAGGCGGGTTTCTCGTTTTCCAACCCTCCGTTGGACGTGCATGAGGGTATACTCATGGTAACATGCGTTTTTTTCTCAAGTTATATATTTCACAGGTGCAGTCAATGAATAGAGAAGAAAGAAACCTTACCTATCCTACCACCTTGCAATCTGAGAAACATTACCTACCACCTTACAATCTCCCCACCCTCTTTTCGTACGCACGTACATACCCATTCATGCATTTCATTCATTCCCGCTCCGGAGCCGAACCTTTACGCTTCGCTCACACACTTTCACACGCATCCACTTACGCCCAGCTGGCTCTAACTGTTCCCTCCCCTTCCTCTGATCTCCCATGCCAGGGATAATTATCGCCTCCCTCCGCTGACCGGGGCCATACCGATTGAACGTCACCAGTGACGGGCGGGTCAAGTCACGGACATTGGTGAGTGGTACATCGCCAAGGTTCACTCACATGACAGGAGTAGCTGTGTCGTCCGCACGCAAGCGAGGGTTCAGTCACTGCACTATCTCTATCACTGCACAGCTCACGACTCACTCCAAACGACTCCGTCCAATGTCAGCTTCCTGGCGGTCCCGTCCAATGTCCTCCGTTGAATGTCCTGCCGACTGCCTGTCGGAGCGGCATTTATACCACTCACGATGGGTGTGCCCGGTGTCGTGGCCCGACTCGAATGGGCTTGTTTGTTCCGTCACGGTCTTGGGGGCTTCACGCAGCTTTCTGTTTCGGTCGGCTGTGACTGACGAGCCGTCTGGCAGGCTGATCCGGCCCGCGACCGTACAAGCGCCGCATTGAAAAATGTAAGCCGTCTTACAAAAGCGCCTGCTTCCCATACCCGGTTGAAGGTGGCCAACGAAGCTTCCAACGTCTGGGGAGGAAGCCGCTTCAGCATGGCATTGTTGACCTGATCCGTCCCCTCGGCAACAATTCTCAAGGTGCTAATGGCTGATTTTAGTTCAGTCAGTGCAAATGGGTCATTGTGTATGGGTAATGGGTCATGGGTCATTGTAGTCAAGTGATTGTGAAGGCGATGAAATCAATTGGGTTCCCCTCGCAATGAGACTTAAAACGCAAAACTCTGGGTCAGTGCTTCCGCCACGGCTGCGTTCGGATATAAAACGGCCTATCTCATTCGCTACATCTGACGGGTGGCTAATATCAGCGTTCCCTACACTCAATACGGGGAGAGGGACTGAAAAAAAACTGTCGGGAATTACGTTTGATCTGGGACCAGATCTGTCCTGTTGGTGTGAATCAATTAAGATTTCCAATGTATGCTCTCCAGAACATTCTTTTTTCCTAAAAAATTGTGCGCCGAGCATGTGCTCTGGCTTTCCGAAATACAATTAGATTCGCTGTCGTACTGTGACGTTACGAGCCTTGTAAGCTCGTCTACGAGCACGGATAATATTCCAGCACTCCTCAGTCCACCACGGCACTGGAGCACGGCGGGGTTCGGGATGTTCTGGGTATGCATTCAGAGGCCGAGTCGATTATTAGTTACGTAAAATTGTCCACCGTAAGTGGTGAATTAAATTGACTAGTCATCGTTGGAACATTTTTCCTGCAACATTTCATTAAACTGATGCCAGTTGGCCTTGCGGATATTCCATCGCGGTGGCCTCGTTCCTAAAATAGCACCGCAACGAAATTCCAACCAGATTGGAAAATGGTCGCTTCCGAGCGGGTCATCATCTACCGACCAGCCACAGCGATGACTGATCTGGGGACTACACAGGATAAGATCTAAACTGATTTGTTTCCCGAGGGTTCCGGTATATGTGTCGAAGAACCTGTGTTTAGTAAACACAGTGATTCGTCGATTAAAAAGTATTCCATATGTCTACCATGGGGGTTGGAAGTGACAGAACGCCAGAGGGTATGATGAGAGTTAAAATCGCCCAAAAGTAAAACGGGAGGAGGAAGTTCCAGCATAAGACTCCTGAGCTCCGCAGAGGGGAAAGCCTGTAGTGCTACAGTCTGTAGTGTTGACTGCAATATGATTTCTCGAGGTGTTCCATGGTGGACAGCCAACATTACCCCACCGTGTACAATGGTATCAATGTTTGCATTATCTTTCCGGGATACAGAATATCCTTTAATGGAACACTGGATACCAGTTGACAGCTTTGTTTCCTGAAGCCCTACAGCAATAGGCCGTTTATGATATAAAACCCTCTGCAGGTCAGTAAAATTCGCTCTAAAACCACGCATGTTCCACGGTAAAACTTAAGGCGATATGATGATGAGTCAAGGTAAAACTGGTGGAGGGGACGGTAGCATAGTTAGTAGAGCGTCGGACTCTTGATCGTAAGATTGTAGGCTCGAATCTCACAACCGACGGCATTACCGAGTCCACCTGCGACCAATCGGCGTGAGAGGTTGGCGACGCTATATGACCTAGCGGTTGAATGCGTCGTAAAAGAACCCAAGGTTCTTCTTCTTCTTCAAGGTAAAACTGGAAGTGTCTAAAGGTGCTCCCCGGAGGGTTCCAAGTTACTCCTAGAGTGGCCGAGTGAGGTCGTTCTCGGTCGCGACCGCGGTGAGCCGTCCCTGGGAGGGGTACCTGACCACGGTAGTCCTCGCTTCTGAGGGACGCTCAGCTGCGGCGGAGGCGGGGGAGGACCCATATCGTGCGGCATAACTGGTTCTCCCAGCGGTTCCTCCACTCGCCTTCGAGGCGATAGCGTGGCCGACCTGGCGGGAGGGGCACCTTCCACACCTTTGCCCCTCGCCCACGCCTTCTCCACCTGAGCCAGTCGGGCCCTCTTCGCCTCCCGGACGCGCCTTTCAGCTTCCTGATATTGCAAGCTGATGTCGGAGATTGGAATTCGTCAGGTGTTACGGGACGGCGATGTAGGTGCGGACGTGGAAGCTGAGGTTGAGGGAGGTGGAGGAGGTGCGGAAGTAGTGGTTGAACGCGAGGATGAGGCCTGGCTCACGGGAAGGGGGGAGGATTCAGGAAGGGAGGAAATTGAAGGCGGTTGTGGTGTGCGTAGTTGAGGAGAGATTGGAGGAAGGACGGGAAGTGGGAGACGGGGATTTCAAGGTGGGGATTGTGGTAGACGAAGAGGGGTTAGGATTGGGTGGAGGGCCGAGCAGGCCCCCTAGAGCGCTGAACCTGGGTCCACTCTCCCCCATTCGACGTTGGTCGGGGCGACGCATCTGGTGAGCAAACACCGCATCCACTCGGGGCAGGTGGTACTTCCGCCGCTTCGGCCACGTGTTGAGCAGGCTGTCCTTGTCCCTTGGGCGACGCAAGGGGCACACCAAAAGATCGAAGCAGTGTTGTGAGTTGGGCAATTAGCTCGGAGATGTTGGGTTGTGTGTGATGGGAGCCTATCAGAGGTTCCCTTTGAGTGTTTTGCCATTGCATGGTTTAGTTTTTCCACTGCTCCGTAAGATATTTTTTGGGTGAGCTCTTTCATAGAGCTCACGGGCCTCCCAAATGTGATCTTGTTTGAACATTTTAGAGTAACTATCTCTTTCTCTTTCAAGAAGATAGGACATGAGCGATCGTAGGCCGCGTGGGGTTTCTGATCGGGTCCGCAGTTTGAACATCTTGGACATTCAGCCTCACATTTTTCTCCCGCATGCCTCACCGACCCACATTTACCACACGTCTCGCGATTTCGGCAGTGTTATGTCGTATGTCCAAATCTGGAACATCGAAAGCACCGCATGGGGTTTGGGACATACGCACGCACCTTCACGCGAACGTATCCAACGAATACGAATTCGGGAAGATCAGTGGAGCGAAATGTTAATAAGAAGTTGTTCGTAGGTTGCGTTTCTTGGCTCTTTCTAATAGTGATCCTTCTCGCACCTATCACTCCCCATTTTTCCAGGCCATCCACAATCTCATCATCGGACACGTCTCTCAAATCATAACAATTGATGACCCTCTTCGAGCAGTTTTTGGTATTGTGAGGTCGAACGTCGATGGGTACAGTGACTATTCGCCTGTTAGTTTCATATAGTTGTCAGTTGTCGTATACTGTAAGTTAGTTCGGTTGCGCCCATCGCCCTGCTTGCATCCACTAGCGGATCCAGGGAGGGGCCATTCCGGCCATGGTCCCCCGAAGCGCTTAAAAGGGGGGCCATATTGTCTTTTGGCCCCCCGAAACCAACGGAAGTAAACTAAATTAAAATGCAGTAACCTTTGCCGAGGTTAAAAAATAGCGTCGGAATGAAAGAATCTCCAATTTTAAAGTTATTTTGTTTTATAATTGTTTGGAAGCCAATATAATCGCATAGTAGATTCTGACACACATCGAGGGTTCCATGCTGCTCAAGTTCTGCTTACAGCAAGAGTTGACAAAATCGGATCCACCAGTGTGTACACGTGCACGAACGTTGACGTTGTACAAAACGTTGAACGTGAACGTGAACGTTTTGGTAAACAAGAACAAAATCCGGTAACTTAGAAACGGTGGTGGTAGGCTGTGGCCCCTATACAGGAAATTATGTTGTCATTAATTATTATTTTTAAAAATGGGCCCCTTTCCCAAATAGTGGTCGAAATCGCGGTGCTTTTAACCAAAAATAGTGGGAGAATGGGCACCCTCCAAATCCGTTCGACCCCTACCCTGATGCAATTCCTAGGTACGCCACTGGGGAAGGGGAAGGGGTTGGGGAGCTGACGCCGAAAATCGAAAGTTGCCCCCCCCCCCCAACCGGTGGGCTAGATCCGCCGCCTAGATCCGCCATCCTTGCATCATCAGTATTTTTAAACTCTACTTATACCCCACCATCCCTAAGTTTCTCGCACCTGAACACCGCTCCCAGCCTGTCGCATGCTTCCTTTCTCTGAAACGGTATAAGCCGCGAAAGACTCCTTTCGTCTTCCAATGACCTCATGACGAGGATACGAGGAGCGTAAAGACAAGCCAAGGGGCCGGTCCCCATACGCGTCACGCTTGGATTTCTGATGTGTCGGCTTGTCTGTCCCCTACTAGAGGGGGCAAGTGAATTGTTTATGTTTGAGGATGCCATGAAGTGTGATCTGTTCTGCTCCTCGTGGCGCCCCACCACACCGGGGCCCTACAGGGGGACGCCTAAATCCCGCGGGCGGGAGGCGCCGGGCGCCCGAGGAGCTGTACAGGGCGAGCGACGCAATCATCCGGTCGGGAGAGAGGGACTCACCACCCCGATCGGGATCCAGCGCCGCCTACCCACCCCTTGACACCTGCCGGCCAGGCCAGCAGGCGCTGGGCCGGGGCCCAGACCTTCGGCCTGAGGCGACACGTCGCTTGGCCCGCACGGGGCCCTACGGACCCGCCCGCCCCTCCGGGATATCGGGACCAGAGGCGTGTTGGTCCCCCGTCGCAACTAGCACCGTACGACGGGGGACCTCAGCCTCTAGGACCCCGTAAACCCCGGGAGCGGGCCGAGGGGGCGCGACTACCCCGATAAAACAGCTGGTGGGTAGGACTGGGGAAGTTGTCCTACATGCTCATAGTAGGGAGAGTTGGTGTTGCAGGGCCAGGTGGACATGGATGTTGAGATGAGATGGGCATTGGAATGGGAGCGTATGAATGGAAGGACGAGTGAGGCACTCTTAGTATCACTCCTCACCGGTAATATGGGAGCCGGATCATTGGGGAACGTAATCCCCCCACCACGGAAAGGTGGTGCCTCGTCGGGGGGTGGGGGTATCTCGTAAGACAGCGGAATCGTCAGCTTTCGTCCATGGCTTCCTTTCTTGATCAAGACCATCTAGCTTATGTGCACTCTACATGCAAACCGGTTTTGATTTAACTATTCGAGAGAATCGACCACGGCTGGTGGAGAAATTCCACAAGCGTCCAAGGGTAGACACCTACTGTCTCGCTGAAAACAATGTTAGTTATTAGGGTTTTTGGGCGCATCAACTGCATTAGTTATACTGATTCAAGCATAGCTAATCAGGGGACGAGTGGTCTAGGGGTAAGATGCTCGTCTCACAATCGAAAGATTGTGGGTTCGAGTCTCACCTGTCGCTACTCTTCGCCCGCGACCAATCGGCGTGAGAGATTGGCGACACTATATGACTCAACGGTCGACGTGTCGTAAAAACCAATAACCAACCAACCAAGCATACCTAATCAGAAAAGGGTAAACAATCTGTCTTCTTTGATTTTGGATGCTCCAGCCATGGATATTTTATCTAAAGGACCCAACTTTGCCAAAACACAGAAGATATCTAAGAGCATGCTAATGGAGGCCGAGAAGGGAGTAGAACGTCTGGCATATACAAAACGATGGAAGGATGCATTGTCAAGTAGGAATGTAAAGTAACAGGAAGCAGCACAATACCAACAGGCCATGTAAGAGCGACCATCGCCGGAGCATCGGAGCACACCGGACCAGCAGCCAGCACCAGAGCTTCGGCACATCACAGATCATCGTCGTCAGACATCGGGTCATCATCATCGTCGGCAGACTCTTTGGCGGAGTCTTTGGCAGACACCGGGGTATCAGTGGTCACTGGAGCATCAACGCACATTGACACCGGACCACGGGACACCATGCCATCGACCACCAGATCATCGCGGGAAAATGAAGATAGACGGACACGAGACGAAGTACGTGAGGAAGGAGGAATTGTCGCAGGCAATGAGGAGAATGCAGCGACAGGTCAGCCTCACAGGCCACGTTTTCATCGAAGAGCTCAGGTTTGTCCTTTCGGTTCCCTGATGCGGACAAAAAATTCCCACCTTGTTCCAGCATAGACGTGGAAAGTACGCTTACAGAATTTAAATGAGACATTATTAGATTATACAAAAACCACAACGTTGAAAACGGTAATGTGGCTGATGAACAATTACATTTTCTCAGAGATGTGAAGAAAAATGATAGCATCATTATACAGCCAAGTGACAAATGTAAGGGGTTTGTAATTACGGATAAATGTGAGTATTTGGACAAAGCTCATGCGATATTAGACGACCCTCAAAAACATGAGGTGTTTGATAAGAACTCTGTCGCACGAATGGAAGCAAAAACAACGAGGGTTTTCAAGTCCATAGCTAGGAACAAACTATCAGAAAATACCATCAAAGACCTCACTCAGAGCCATAGTAGAACACCAGTTTTCTATGGCTTTCCTAAGGACCATAAGCCGACCACTCAGACCGGTAATTTCCGCTTGTGGGGGCCAACAGAAAAGACATCGTGCCTTCTGGAACGCATTCTTAATCAGCTTTTTAAAACAATGCACTACCGATCTGTGGGACACTATTTTTTGGCACGGATATCTGCACATTCTGAACAGCAAGGAATTCCGGATGGATCAATTTTCGTTATCATTGACGTGGTTAACGTATATGGGAGCATTCCAATTTCGGAGGCTATTGACGCTGCAATTCAGAAACTTCTAACACACCTACAACAGATCAGCACCTTTGGCCTCACAGCCGCTGATGTTGAAATTATCTTGCAACAGTGCCTCCACGATAATGTATTTAACTTCGGGGACAAATATTATAGGCAAACATTGAGCATAGCTATGGGAACCCTTGTGCACCGCTACTAGCCATAATATTTTTAGATATGTTTGAACGGCAAGCTCTTGAAAATTTGGTTCAGAAACCAGCTTTCTTAGTGAGCTATATTGACGACTATGCGGGAATTTGGACCTATGGAGAGCTGGCCTTAGGAGACTTCCTTACGCATCTTATCTCTCTGCATGTAACACTGATATTTGCAATTGAACATTCGGGAAATTGATCGGCAGTGGCATTCTTGGACACCCTTATCACAATAGAAGCACCCGGTAGTTGCACGAAAATAGAGACTGAGCTTTATATAAAACGCACCAACTCCGGCATCGTTATTCACTACATATCGGCTCATCCTAAGTCCACAAAGCACAACATGGCAAGAAATCAATTCCGCTGTGCCATCAACAACTCCTCGAGTCCATGCAAAGAGAATGCAAGCATAGGTAAAATTTGGGCTTTGCTTTTGGAAAATGGCTATCCACACAAACTTCTCACTAGACTTCTAAGGGAGGTTCGACAGAAGATGGCGTCGAGTGCCATACGAAGCAGTAGAAAAACACATTTCTATGTGTTATTTTAAGTCTGCCATATATAGATGAAAGACTTTTGTGCAAAATAATGCAAAAGGTCAGGAAGTCGGGGCTTGACATAAAAATAGCATGCGAAAATAAGAACAAACTCAAAGCTGCCTTAGTAAGATCAGCACTTTCAAAACCAAAGTGTCCAGGTGGTTAAATATGTCATACGCGTAGGTTAGGTTTCACGATAGACTGCACGCAGAAAAACGTAGTGTATCAAATAAAGTGTCAGATATGTGAACGTAACGGCCGTGAAAACATTTATGTTGGGGAGACAAAACGTCCCGTACGATTAAGATTTAACGAACACGTCACAGATATGATCTATCAGACCCCAGTCACGCCTATGGGGGATCACTTTAGGGAGAACCGTACACCACCGCATCCTACTCAAACTCCATTAGGCATTGAAGTTATCTATAGGTCCAAAGATCACCAAGACAGTAAAATAGCTGAATCGTTATCATCAGGAAGCACCATCCCCAGCTCAACGCCAACTTTTCCTCCTGGCCCATTGTGTAACCTCCCCCCCCTCCCCACCAAAAATGGAGGGGAAAGAAAAGTGCTAATGATGTCTAGGATTCAGAGGATTAGGGGAAACAAGAGCGGAAATGCGTCAAAAGTGTCGTGCATGTTGCATGTCGTATAATATTAGTTTTGCGTCTGTGTATTCCCATATACGCTGTCATTGTGTATCCGCGTGAAATGCGTGTGCTGTACACCATGCATTACTGTATTTGTTTGTTTGTTTGTTTTTATTCGGACCGCTGGTATCTTTTGTTTCTCCTGGATAACGTGTCGTGTTGGTGTTTCACACGATTCAGTTATAAAAAAAAGTATGTCGCAGTTAGGATCCTGTCAAGTGTTTGCTTTGCTTGATGAAGGCTCGTAGCCGAAAATTCGCAAATATAATTGAATTGGATATTTTTGGATTTGCGTACGAAGAAATGGTCAAAATATTACTTTTTATACCTACTACATATTACCACGGGGTCGAAAAATCAAGCCGGACACCACATAATGACATTGGGACCCGGAAAATTCGCAAAACTCGTGTTGGCGCCCCAAAAGTCGTTCTAGGGACCAAAAACCCCCACTGAGCTCCCACAAATTCATGTCAGCAGCCCCCCCAAATCTCAAAAACGCGTGGCTAAGCGGGGCAGTCACGTGACTGACGACTATCACTGTCGCACCACTCGCCTGTACTAATGGCACCATCACTACAATCGACTTGCTGTGTGCCTCTGCTGTGATCAGACCGTCGGGCGGCGTCGGACTCCGAAGTCCGTGCGACAATGGCATAATGGCACCATCACTACAATCGACTTGCTGTGTGCCTCTGCTGTGATCAGACCATCGGGCGGCGTCGGGCTCCGAAGTCCGTGCGACAATGGCATAATGGAACCATCACTACAATCGACTTGCTGTGTGCCTCTGCTGTGATCAGACCATCGGGCGGCGTCGGACTCCGAAGTCCGTGCGACAATGGCATAATGGCACCATCACTACAATCGACTTGCTGTGTCCCTCTGCTGTGATCAGACCATCGGCCGGCGTCGGACTCCGAAGTCCGTGCGACAATGGCATAATGGAACCATCACTACAATCGACTTGCTGTGTGCCTCTGCTGTGATCAGACCATCGGGCGGCGTCGGACTCCGAAGTCCGTGCGACAATGGCATAATGGAACCATCACTACAATCGACTTGCTGTGTGCCTCTGCTGTGATCAGACCATCGGCCGGCGTCGGACTCCGAAGTCCGTGCGACAATGGCATAATGGCACCATCACTACAATCGACTTGCTGTGTGCCTCTGCTGTGATCAGACCATCGGCCGGCGTCGGACTCCGAAGTCCGTGCGACAATGGCATAATGGCACCATCACTACAATCGACTTGCTGTGTGCCTCTGCTGTGATCAGACCATCGGGCGGCGTCGGACTCCGAAGTCCGTGCGACAATGGCATAATGGCACCATCACTACAATCGACTTGCTGTGTGCCTCTGCTGTGATCAGACCATCGGGCGGCGTCGGACTCCGAAGTCCGTGCGACAATGGCATAATGGCACCATCACTACAATCGACTTGCTGTGTGCCTCTGCTGTGATCAGACCGTCGGGCGGCGTCGGGCTCCGAAGTCCGTGCGACAATGGCATAATCATATGCATACATCCTTTGGTTATTGGGGTTTAGGGGCGCATCGACTGCAGAGTCCGTGCAGTATACATCATAGGCCGATCGTCTCACCATCGACAATGATAATCATATGCATACATCCTTTGGTTATTGGGGTTTAGGGGCGCATCGACTGCAGAGGTCATGCAGCTGCATACATCCATAGGCCGATCGTCTCACCATCGACAATGGCATAATCATATGCATACATCCTTTGGTTATTGGGGTTTAGGGGCGCATCGACTGCAGAGGTCATGCACATACCCTTTACTTCCCTGTTATTGGGGTTTAGGGGCGCATCGACTGCAGAGGTCATGCAGCTGCATACATCCATAGGCCGATCGTCTCACCATCGACAATGGCATAATCATATGCATACATCCTTTGGTTATTGGGGTTTAGGGGCGCATCGACTGCAGAGGTCATGCAGCTGCATACATCCATAGGCCGATCGTCTCACCATCGACAATGGCATAATCATATGCATACATCCTTTGGTTATTGGGGTTTAGGGGCGCATCGACTGCAGAGGTCATGCAGCTGCATACATCCATAGGCCGATCGTCTCACCATCGACAATGGCATAATCATATGCATACATCCTTTGGTTATTGGGGTTTAGGGGCGCATCGACTGCAGAGGTCATGCAGCTGCATACATCCATAGGCCGATCGTCTCACCATCACTCGTCGATGGCGACCATGAAACACTACGCTATGAACCACGGCCAGGTGCAAGCACACAATGACATACATACAATGTCCTTAACTGTACATCAGCCATGATCGTCGATCTAAAGGCATTTTGTTCAAAATCCGGTCTGTTTAAAACCTGAAGTTATCGCAAACGGGGTACTTTGCGAAACGGTGAGTTAGGTCTGACATGAAACTGTACGGGGAGCACACTGTGTAACTGTACAAATTACAAGCTATAGTGATGAATGTCTTACGCACTGAATAACCGCAAAGCTGTGCAAGGAACATATTGTGTAAGAAATAGGAAAGACCACGCACCTGTTTTTGGCGTAGCCTCGTGCCCATTTCGAAATAAGACATTCACCGTCATCCTGTATCACAACAGCTTGGAACCTAAACAGTTCTATCTACATGCTGATGCCTTCAAAGTTACTGGTGTGCTTCTTTTTCGATATTGCGGGTGATTGGATTAGACCTTTACAAATCAAGTGTTTGTGTGAAGATAAAATGTATTTGTCAGAAATATAAACGTTGCAACTTGGCACAAAGGCAGCAAAACTAACACCAAACGACTGGTGTCAATGAACCTCGCGCTACCTGCACCGTACCGGTCGACAAAGGAATCTGGAGCTGCCACCTCTGCAATACAAGCGGCACAGCAGTCCCACACCATCCACGCCACGCAATGCCAGAGTTCACATTTACAACTCTGACTAGTATGACCTCCGGATCATCAGCCAGAAATCAATCAGATCTCCACCAAGCAGCGAGCCGCGTCTGCATTATCTGCCCTGTGCGGTCACATGCAACTCGGGGTAAGCCCAGCAGACCCACAGCGGGCCCCTCGGCGCCGCTACAGCTCCTCGTGTCGAGACAGCGCTGCGCCGAAGTCGGTCGCCTGCGAGCCGACGAACAGCTCGTACTTGTCGAGGATCTCCTGGCGGCTGAGCGCGCCGTCCCCGTCCGCGTCGGCCTCGTGGATGAGGTGCTGGCTCTCGGCCGCCGAGTGGTCGTAGTCGGACGGCATGATCCAGGCGTGCACCTGTAGACGGGACGGTGCGCGTCACGGACGCCGTTACGCCACGGCCGATCCAGCAGAGCCGCTGGTCTGGGGACTGCTTACCAGCTCTTGGTGCCATTAATGCCGCTGATAATGATCACCAATGATGGAAGGTTAACCCACGTCTACGCATTGACGAACATCTCGACCCAAAAAGAAACAAAACCCACTACACTAATAGCACGCACGCGGTCTTGTTTACTTGGATTTGAGCGCATTGCAATGGTATTGTACCGTATACTGGTTGTATGAAGCGCTCATTAACATGTTCGTAAAACCAAATGATTCAGACTCGCATCCAGGGCCATTCCGTTAAGGAAACGGACTATTCACATCCAAAGATCAATGATGAGTATAAGTGGCAAGTACCTGATGTCTAATGTGAACTGAAAAGTGCACCTTGACACAACAATGCGCAAACATGAAATACCGTCTACCAGCCTCAGAGAGAAATCAGAAACTTAGAAAATAAAAAAACTGGTAGTGGCGTGCGGCATCTTTTTATTCACAGCGGGCATAGCGTCACCCCGTTCCGCTTACTCCCTCAGAAGGACGAGCTTCACTCTTCAATACAATTTTGTTTCATTGGGTTTGATTTACGGCGCACTTTATGCAATTGCTAATCGGCGCCGCCCACACTGCTTCGCCGATGGGTCGCGGGATTGCGAAATGTCCGAGTGGTGCGAGCGTCGAACCCGGGACCTTTGTACCCACAGTCCGACGCACTAACCACTCGGCCATTCCGCCTCCCCTTCCAGACCAGTTGTATTTGAAGTCAGGGGAGTGACCTGAGATGACGGCCAATTTCGGTCAAATTTTTCACACTTTAGTAATATTTATTCTCTTCTTGATTCATAATTTTCCTTGATACGCATGCAGAAGCATCAGGAGAAGTTCCTTATATAATTTGCTTGACCTCCGTGAAGTGGCCTGAGGTCAGGTCACCAACAAGTATGCAGCATGGTTCTTAGCCTATTTAGACACTGCCGTGTTATGGTTTATTTCTAGTTTCCATGGCCTAAATAGTGTCAAAGTTGCATTGCACGACCTAAATTACCCAAATACGGAGATGTAAAATGCTTGCCAAAAAAAAATTCAAACAGTCATGTTGATTTTCATAATTACCTCAAAATAAAACATGGGAACAATTTCGGGCCGTACTTTCCGATGGTCTCCTGTTCGTTTCAGTGCAACGTTTAGTTTGGAAGTTAGACGGGAGTTTTTAAGGATCCCCGAGACAGGGTGTGAGGATCTGTATCATATTGCTTACCTTGAACTGACGCCAGATGTGTGGGAAGACACTCCATACGGACAGGTCGGACTAGTCAATGGAAGCACATTTCCTACAAGCTGGGTGATTGCGACAAAACTGATCAGTATGGCCATAGCTTTGGCACTTAACACACCACATGGGAATTGGAAGACCCGAACTTTCACACGCACGCAGCCTACCTTTATCTCAAATTGAGGTTATGATGCATTGGGGGTTATCCTGCATTGGAGGTTGTACTACATTGGAGGTTTTGATACAGCTCAGATTATGACACATTGTAGGTTATGACCATTGGAAGCTATGACAATTTGAGGTTGTGATATATTGGAGATTATGTCCATTGAAGGATATGTCCATTGTAAGTTATGCTACATTGGAGGCTATGACTATTTGAAGCCGTGCACGAACCCAATAAATTTTTTTTAAGGTTATGATACGTTGGAGGAATTGAACATGAAGTTTTCAAACATTAGAGATCATGATACACCCCCCCCAATGGAATCCTAAGGCATGGGTCGCTAAACAATTTAGCTAATAAACACCATATATCTGAGTCGCTGTTTCCACGTTGTAGACCATTCTACAATACTCTCGAAGCTTCAGCAACTGCAAATTTCCACGAGATGGTTCAAGAGTAACCTCGAGGGCCACACGCAACGTGTCAAAGTGGACGAAACACACTGAATTCAAAATTATCAACATAGACACGTTCAAAGGATCGCACTTAGGGTCGAAACTCGCATTGTTGTCGTTCCGCAACATCGTCAGCAACATCACATGCTTCACCCCATCAATCATGAATGGCTTCCGCGTCACCATAGTGCGTTTTGTTGACACACAGGTGGCGATCATTGGCCCGCACAGCAGGCTGCATGAGCTCAAGCAAGCTTTAGAGGAGGTACTGCATGAATGTGTACTTGGTTTCTCCAGCATGGCTCCAAACTTTTAAGTTCATGCCTTACAATTTTGGTGCAAAGTAGAAAAAAATAAAATTAGGAAAAGTCGCCAAACTTCACACTCCTATCACAGACGGTTACGGAACGGCAGGCGAAAAGCCACAGAGGACGGAATCCCGTACCGGAAAATAGTTCAGTACCATGCCGCATTTTGAGGGCCCCGGACAGTTTTTGAGTACCAAATGTCATATTTGCTGCTTCGTTGTGATGCGAGGGCCCCGGTGCGTTTTGAGGGCCTCCGTTGTGTTCTTAAAGCTTTCGGATGTGCTTATTTCGGGCCCAGGCGCATATTCGAAAACCCCATTGCTGTTTTGCGGGGCCAGGTGCGTTTTGGAGTCCATGTGAGTTTTAGACAGCCCAGGTGCACTGTGGAGAACCCTAGTACGTTTTCCCGGGTTCTCAGTGTGCTTTGAGGACTCCCGCTGTTTATTTGGGGTCCACAACGCGAATGCTGAGTGGCCAGCAACGCCTATTTGTGGGGTTCCAGTGCAATCTTTGGGTCTCCAGCGCCATTTTTGTCAGAGCCTTGGCGCGAGTTTCCGAGGCCCCGACGAGTTTTCGGGGCCACACTCGGTTTTCGGGACCTATTCTTAATTTTTCGAAGCCCGGTCGCTTGTCCGGTTCCCGGCGTGATTTTGTGGCCCGGCTTGATTCCCCCCCCCCCCCTCCCCCGATATTTTCGGATATTTTCAGGCTCGTGATCTTTGGGGCAGTGGCGCGAGTTTTGGGGGTTCGGCACACTTCTTAGGGACCTTACGTGCATTTTGGGGCCTTGGCTTCATTTTTCCGACTCGCGATTTGGCTTTTAGTTCACATGGGATTTTTTGCGTGATATTGCGGAGATTCAGCTCATTATTTTCGAACCCCGACGGTTCTTGAAGGCCCACCATTTCTCGGAAGGGGGAGGGGGGGGGGGAAGTGCACCATTTGCCCTCCCCCTCGGTACGCCACTAGACTGTACCACTACATGATCGTGATCAATGCATTGGTTTGCAATTCTTCAGCCATGGACGGCAGGATAGCACGCTAGTGCACGAACTCCTAAACTACGTTCCTGGACACCGAACATGCTAGTTGGTTTCTTGGACACCTGCGTCACGTCTGCACGCAGTCTCGGCTCTCTCCGTCGCGTCTGTACGCCGAGGAACTCGTCCTCCTCGCCTGGGAGTGTTGTCCTTACCTCGGCCGTGTTCAAGTAGCCGTCGCCGTCCGTGTCGCGCTCGGTCTTGAACAACTCCCGTTCGTGCTCCACCCACTCGGGCTCTTTCCCATCCTCCTGCCCCTCAGCATACATGTCCCCTGGAGACGACCAACAAATCGGCGTTAGATCAAACATGGTATGGTGGCCAGCAAGCCATTTACAAATTGTAGGACGGTGAAAGGCCTTCCGTTGCAACCAGTCTAATGTTCAGTGGAACCACGAGACTGCAAACAAATGTGTGGCTTAACATGATAATCTAAGGTCGGCAACTTTAATATTACTGATGTCCAACCCATTTATTTATCAAAATCTCCATCATACATTGTTCATGCTATCAACTGCGGGATGTGCACATCAGTAGATCATGGAAGAAATTCGCTCCCACATTGCGACTAACTATCCCAGCTGTTTCTCTGCCCAAGCTGAAAAGACACCTATCAAATTCCTAGCGTTTCTTCCGTGTCCGGGAATTACTTATTTTGCCTGAACTAAAATGCCGGGAAAATAATGATCGAACTATTGCATTTGTAAGTTGTTCGATGAATGCACAATAAATCGTTCAGGTCAGTAGGTCAGCTGATAACATTTCGCGGTGAACCGGACCCAACTAGTAAAACTTGCCAATGCTCAGTCAGTTTTAGCTACTGCGATCAACAGTAGCTTGATCCAACTGGCTCAAACCACAGGCTTAACAAGAAAAACGCAGTGGCAGAACTTCCTTTCACCGCTCGGCAGAACCTAACCTAGCCTTACCCGTAACCATTCTCATATGTTTGTAATAAATTGATTCAAGGAAAACGATATATTTCCACATACAAATAAACACCATCCTTAGTTGTGAACACGAACTCTTGCAGTATGGATCACTCCATACAATTGGCGGCTAGCATATGAGTTTGATTCCATCAGTATACTCACCAATATACTCGTCAATGGAGAGTTTTCCATCGCCGTCCTTATCCATGTCTTCCATCGTCTCCAGCACAACCACTCCCTGCATATGCTCGACTTCGTCTGGGTGTAAGAACGCGCTGAACTCCTGTCTCGAGAGCTTGCCATCGCCGTCCTGGTGGTCAGAGTAGCCCACGTTATCGCAAAACGCCATCACAACACATCATCGCTCCAACGTCATCACGATGTTTCGTCAGTCGGTGTGACGGTTCGATATATCATATCAGGTCGACCAATCTACGAACAAAGTGGTTTTCGAGTTCAATAAATTAAAAGCCAGCCAGCAGCTTGCAGCGTGTCCGTACTTTAGTTGGGATAGATAGCTGGGTAATATGGTGTCAAGCCGCCTGCAGTAAGCCAACATCGACTAACATCGACCTTCACTAAGGATGTTGGATGCTATAGCTTGCAATTATCACCGTTAGCCAGCCCATTCCATATGAATAATTCGCCCGTTGAAACACATAGGTGTATATATATATATTATACTTTTGCGGTATTTCATGACATGTTTCACCGAAATTACACACTCCATATTAACAAAGAAGGTGCAACCCGTACTTTTCGAATGGGAATCATTAATTCACCCATTTAAGATGTTCAACACTACCTGCACAGTTCACAGAAGCATCGGGCGCGGTAACTACTGTACCACCTGTCGTCGAGCTCCGCGCGGGGGCGCCCACGCCGCACCTGATCGGCCTTGTCCCAGCGGCGCCTGTCCCGGGTCAGCGTGCGCTCGTGGTCCGCCACCTGTTCACCGTCAACGTCCTGCGGCTTGCCGACGAAGCCGTACGTGGTCTGCTGATAGTCGTCCCAGTTGATGTGCTGCAGCTGCTGGGCTGTCTCTGGCGCGTGCGCCTGTCGCGCACACGTCATCCGTCAGCACTATCTCATGGACACCGAGCCGACGTCAGCAGGTAAGGCGCCACACACGCAGTCAGCACTATCTCATGGACATCGAGCCGACGTCAGCAGGTAAGGCGCCACACACGCAGTCAGCACTATCTCATGGACACCGAGCCGACGTCAGCAGGTAAGGCGCCACACACGCAGTCAGCACTATCTCATGGACACCGAGCCGACGTCAGCAGGTAAGGCGCCACACACGCAGTCAGCACTATCTCATGGGCACCAGAGCCGACGTCAGCAGGTTAGGCGCCACACACGCAGTCAGCACTATCTCATGGACACCGAGCCGACGTCAGCAGGTTAGGCGCCACACACGCAGTCAGCACTATCTCATGGACACCGAGCCGACGTCAGCAGGTAAGGCGCCAGACACGCAGTCAGCACTACCTCATGGACACCGAGCCGACGTCAGCAGGTAAGGCGCCACACACGCAGTCAGCACTACCTCATGGACATCGAGCCGCGTCAGCAGGTTAGGCGCCAACACGCGGTCAGCACTATCTCATGGACACCGAGCCGACGTCAGCAGGTAAGGCGCCACACACGCAGTCAGCACTATCTCATGGGCACCGAGCCGACGTCAGCAGGTAAGGCGCCACACACGCAGTCAGCACTATCTCATGGACACCGAGCCGACGTCAGCAGGTAAGGCGCCACACACGCAGTCAGCACTATCTCATGGACACCGAGCCGACGTCAGCAGGTTAGGCGCCAGACACGCAGTCAGCACTATCTCATGGGCACCGAGCCGACGTCAGCAGGTAAGGCGCCACACACGCAGTCAGCACTATCTCATGGGCACCGAGCCGACGTCAGCAGGTAAGGCGCCACACACGCAGTCAGCACTATCTCATGGGCACCGAGCCGACGTCAGCAGGTAAGGCGCCACACACGCAGTCAGCACTATCTCATGGACACCGAGCCGACGTCAGCAGGTAAGGCGCCACACACGCAGTCAGCACTATCTCATGGACACCGAGCCGACGTCAGCAGGTAAGGCGCCACACACGCAGTCAGCACTATCTCATGGACACCGAGCCGCGTCAGCAGGTAAGGCGCCACACACGCAGTCAGCACTACCTCATGGGCACCGAGCCGACGTCAGCAGGTAAGGCGCCAGACACGCAGTCAGCACTACCTCATGGGCACCGAGCCGACGTCAGCAGGTTAGGCGCCACACACGCAGTCAGCACTATCTCATGGACACCGAGCCGACGTCAGCAGGTAAGGCGCCACACACGCGGTCAGCACTACCTCATGGACACCGAGCCGACGTCAGCAGGTAAGGCGCCACACACGCAGTCAGCACTATCTCATGGGCACCGAGCCGACGTCAGCAGGTAAGGCGCCACACACGCGGTCAGCACTACCTCATGGACACCGAGCCGACGTCAGCAGGTAAGGCGCCACACACGCAGTCAGCACTATCTCATGGGCACCGAGCCGACGTCAGCAGGTAAGGCGCCACACACGCAGTCAGCACTATCTCATGGACACAGAGCCGACGTCAGCAGGTTAGGCGCCACACACGCAGTCAGCACTATCTCATGGGCACCGAGCCGACGTCAGCAGGTAAGGCGCCACACACGCAGTCAGCACTATCTCATGGACACCGAGCCGACGTCAGCAGGTTAGGCGCCACACACGCAGTCAGCACTATCTCATGGACACCGAGCCGACGTCAGCAGGTAAGGCGCCACACACGCAGTCAGCACTATCTCATGGGCACCGAGCCGACGTCAGCAGGTAAGGCGCCACACACGCAGTCAGCACTATCTCATGGACACCGAGCCGACGTCAGCAGGTAAGGCGCCACACACGCAGTCAGCACTACCTCATGGACACCGAGCCGACGTCAGCAGGTAAGGCGCCACACACGCAGTCAGCACTATCTCATGGACACCGAGCCGACGTCAGCAGGTAAGGCGCCACACACGCAGTCAGCACTACCTCATGGACACCGAGCCGACGTCAGCAGGTAAGGCGCCACACACGCAGTCAGCACTATCTCATGGACACCGAGCCGACGTCAGCAGGTAAGGCGCCACACACGCAGTCAGCACTATCTCATGGACACCGAGCCGACGTCAGCAGGTAAGGCGCCACACACGCAGTCAGCACTACCATGGACACGAGCGACGTCAGCAGGTAAGCGCCACACACGCAGCACACTATCTCAGGACACGAGCCGACGTCAGCAGGTAAGGCGCCACACACGCAGTCAGCACTATCTCATGGACACCGAGCCGACGTCAGCAGGTAAGGCGCCACACACGCAGTCAGCACTATCTCATGGACACCGAGCCGACGTCAGCAGGTACCACACGCAGTCAGCACTATCTCGGACACCGAGCCGACGTCACAGGTAAGGCGCCACACACGCAGTCAGCACTATCTCATGGACACAGAGCCGACGTCAGCAGGTAAGGCGCCACACACGCAGTCAGCACTATCTCATGGACACCGAGCCGACGTCAGCAGGTAAGGCGCCACACACGCAGTCAGCACTATCTCATGGACACAGAGCCGACGTCAGCAGGTAAGGCGCCACACACGCAGTCAGCACTATCTCATGGACACCGAGCCGACGTCAGCAGGTAGGCGCCACACACGCAGTCAGCACTATCTCATGGACACCGAGCCGACGTCAGCAGGTAAGGCGCCACACACGCAGTCAGCACTATCTCATGGACACAGACCGACCCTCAACCGAGCCGCGAGGAGGCGCCACACACGCAGTCAGCACTATCTCATGGACACCGAGCCGACGTCAGCAGGAGGCGCCACACACGCAGTCAGCACTATCTCATGGACACAGAGCCGACGTCAGCAGGTAGGCGCCACACACGCAGTCAGCACTATCTCATGGACACCGAGCCGACGTCACAGACCAAGCCGCGCAGCAGGCAAGGCCCACACACGCAGTCAGCACTATCCAGGACACCGAGCCGACGTCAGCAGGTAAGGCGCCCACACGCAGTCAGCACTATCTCATGGACACAGAGCCGACGTCACAGTGACGCCACACGCAGTCAGCACTATCTCATGGACACAGAGCCGACGTCAGCAGGTAAGGCGCCACACACGCAGTCAGCACTATCTCATGGACACCGAGCCGACGTCAGCAGGTTAGGCGCCACACACGCAGTCAGCACTATCTCATGGGCACAGAGCCGACGTCAGCAGGTAAGGCGCCACACACGCAGTCAGCACTATCTCATGGACACCGAGCCGACGTCAGCAGGTAAGGCGCCACACACGCAGTCAGCACTATCTCATGGACACCGAGCCGACGCCAGCAGGTAGGCGCCACACACGCAGTCAGCACTATCTCATGGACACCGAGCCGACGTCAGCAGGTAAGCGCCACACACGCAGTCAGCACTATCTCATGGACACCGAGCCGACGTCAGCAGGTAAGGCGCCACACACGCAGTCAGCACTATCTCATGGACACCGAGCCGACGTCAGCAGGTAAGGCGCCACACACGCAGTCAGCACTATCTCATGGACACGAGCCGACGTCAGCAGGTAAGGCGCCACACACGCAGTCAGCACTATCTCATGGGCACCGAGCCGACGTCAGCAGGTAAGGCGCCACACACGCAGTCAGCACTATCTCATGGACACCGAGCCGACGTCAGCAGGTAAGGCGCCACACACGCAGTCAGCACTATCTCATGGACACCGAGCCGACGTCAGCAGGTAAGGCGCCACACACGCAGTCAGCACTATCTCATGGACACCGAGCCGACGTCAGCAGGTAAGGCGCCACACACGCAGTCAGCACTATCTCATGGGCACCGAGCCGACGTCAGCAGGTAAGGCGCCACACACGCAGTCAGCACTATCTCATGGACATCGAGCCGCGTCAGCAGGTTAGGCGCCAGACACGCGGTCAGCACTACCTCATGGGCACCGAGCCGACGTCAGCAGGTAAGGCGCCAGACACGCGGTCAGCACTACCTCATGGACACCGAGCCGACGTCAGCAGGTAAGGCGCCAGACACGCAGTCAGCACTACCTCATGGACACCGAGCCGACGTCAGCAGGTAAGGCGCCACACACGCAGTCAGCACTATCTCATGGGCACCGAGCCGACGTCAGCAGGTAAGGCGCCACACACGCAGTCAGCACTATCTCATGGGCACCGAGCCGACGTCAGCAGGTAAGGCGCCACACACGCAGTCAGCACTATCTCATGGACACCGAGCCGCGTCAGCAGGTAAGGCGCCACACACGCAGTCAGCACTATCTCATGGGCACCGAGCCGACGTCAGCAGGTAAGGCGCCACACACGCAGTCAGCACTATCTCATGGACATCGAGCCGACGTCAGCAGGTTAGGCGCCAGACACGCAGTCAGCACTATCTCATGGACACCGAGCCGACGTCAGCAGGTAAGGCGCCACACACGCGGTCAGCACTACCTCATGGACACCGAGCCGACGTCAGCAGGTCAGGCGCCACACACGCAGTCAGCACTATCTCATGGGCACCGAGCCGACGTCAGCAGGTAAGGCGCCACACACGCAGTCAGCACTATCTCATGGACACCGAGCCGACGTCAGCAGGTTAGGCGCCACACACGCAGTCAGCACTATCTCATGGACACAGAGCCGACGTCAGCAGGTAAGGCGCCACACACGCAGTCAGCACTATCTCATGGGCACCGAGCCGACGTCAGCAGGTAAGGCGCCACACACGCAGTCAGCACTATCTCATGGACATCGAGCCGCGTCAGCAGGTTAGGCGCCAGACACGCGGTCAGCACTACCTCATGGGCACCGAGCCGACGTCAGCAGGTAAGGCGCCAGACACGCAGTCAGCACTATCTCATGGACACAGAGCCGACGTCAGCAGGTAAGGCGCCAGACACGCGGTCAGCACTACCTCATGGGCACCGAGCCGACGTCAGCAGGTAAGGCGCCACACACGCGATCACCAACCACTGGTCATCACTCAAAAATTGTTCATGACTGTCCCACTGCTTTAACACGTGCAGCGGAGAGGTGTGGGGGTGGGGGGTGGAATCCGCCCTCCCCTTCTGCTCTTTGACCATAGCTGATGAACGGACAAGGGTACCGTAATGAAATATCGTCACTGTTGTGAATTGATAAGCGAATCGCATGGAAGGACTTTTGAAATCCGTTGGTGTGTATTTGGGCTTAAGGGCGCCTGAACTGCTAGTGGTTATCTAGCGCTGAAATCCGTTGGTAAGCATAGGAACTGCGGGATGCAAAGTCGACTGATCAGCCGCCGGTTGGCCACCACAATGGTTCGTCGGCGCCGTGGCGCGGCACGCCCGCACATCGGCAAATCTTATTTGACCCTAATGGCATTGACATAAGGCCATTAAATGTACACTGCGGAGAGTTTACTACAGCCGTAACATCCCGTCCAAATTTTATGTCTCTAGCTTCCGAGATCTTGGTGGGGGAGGTTCGGAATCTACCCCCAGTCCAGTCCGCATTGTGCGAGGCCCTCCGGTGCACGTGTTAAAGGCACGTTTTCCGTGGTACCCACGGTGGGCAGTGGAACATCAGGCCCGGAAAAGACAAGCAGCCCACGTGGGACACCATTTCTTAGGGCCATGGTAAAAACAGACGCAAGGGAAGTGGACCAATCAGTAAGAACAGTTTCTATGAAGGTATTGATGGCATGCGTCATGCACAACATGATTAGCTGAGACAGACGCATAACGTTCTATTCCACGCATTTATCATCCTAGATGCATCATCACGAACTGTTCCGCCGTCTGCAATAACATACGAATGCAGAAGAAGAGAACGCAAAAGGAGAATCATAACAGTTCCTTTCATAAATATTGAAGTCGCAATGGCAAACTCCCCAAATATGAAGAAAAGTGCATGTACCCCACCCGCTTTTCGACAGGCGGCAGCATTCACACTAGCAACAAGCCTACTATAAGTCATGCCATATTTGTATAATGGTCCCACCTCCCATTGTCTTTTCACTTCTTCATCCATGTATCGGTTTTGTGCTTTTTTAATCCAATCCACCATCTCTTCCTCCGAAACTAAGCCGTCAGCATTCACGTCCATCTTGTCCACAATCAAGCTGTAAACATGAAAAGACAACATATATATATACACACAATATGATAAAAATGCAGCATGATGACATAACCATACTTTCAGATAACCGCGATGCGTCCGCAAGCCAAGGTCAATTCAAGCGCGAGTAGAAAACAAATGGTCTGCTTATGAAGCAGGATTTATAACTTTTGTACCTTCGAGCCGGCCATGTTTCACAACTTCGCACGCAGATTGTGAGAAGCAAAATCTTCGCATCGCACATCATCGTACACGAAGTTACATATGCGCACATGTGTGTGCGTGCAATGCTTTGCATGACCAAAATTGTTGAAGCGCAAAACCTGACCTGCGCAAATATTTGTTTCTGCAAGTCTTTACAGGCATAGGATCTCGTAGATAAACCTTGACTTTGCACTTCCAGATCGATGTAGATTTACCTAATTGTGGTATGTAAAATACGTGATAATACGCATGCAGTTAACTTTCGCCATGAATCATCATAACAAGGTAGCACATATATTTACTTGCCCGAAATATCTTTCGTTCTAATTTCATTTTAAAGAAGCGGTGACGACCTGTGTCTCCGTGCACCAATTCATTTCAGTCATTTCAGCAAACTGTGGATGCTTCTAGATACTTTGATAAGTGCATTCCATATTTGAGGACTTATGGGCTTGTAAGAGCGACACATGTCTACCATATTAATTTTCAAGGTCCTGATTTTTTTTTGTACAGTGGAGGGGGAGGATGTGAAAAAAAATCCTACAGATGTTTAAAAACGGTGAAAATGCATATAGATTATGCCTATTGACAAGTTGCTTTCTATGATCTCCGCTGATTATTTGATGATGCCAGTAGTATATCTGCTGCCTTCACCAGTCGGCAGTGCTGCTGCCAGAAGCCATATGTGCTTTTAAAGACGCAAATCCCACTCATAGCCTGTAGCAAAACAATCAAAATGGCACTTAATGTCAAAAAGAAAAAGTGGTGTAAAAACAATTGTCATTAAGTATGGGTCTCTACTGAAATCTATGAATTTCACGGCACTGTTCATTTTCCAGCGATGCATTTCGTTCTATATGCTCCAACTCATACCATTAAGAATATGGCTACATTTTTTTATATTCAATGTCGACTTAAGCTTGGCCACATTTGTTAAATTTATGGTGGTTCAAACAGGTGTAAAACCTCCTTTAGCCACATGTACAGCTTCACTTGCTTTCTAACGTTGTATATCATACATTTATTTCATACCAATTGCAGATATCACAACAATAAAACACACTGAAGAAGACGATGAGTTTAAAACAAAAAATATAGCTTTGGACACATGCACGCATATTCACAATGAATGGAATAGGGCATTTATCGATATTTGAGGTGTCATGTGTATAATGAAACAAGTTATAACAAATCGCGTGCATTAATGTACACATATGTGTATATAATTGTTTGCTTTGAACACAACACAAAAAGCCAATGCCGAGGTCATATCCGCAGCAAGACATAATGCAGGCCAAACTACTCACGCCAGACGTTCTTTGCTTTCCTCTGGACTAAGTTTACTGAAGTCGTCCGCCTCATCTCCGAGGAACGCATCCTGGTCATAACCCACGTTATGTTCGTCGCCATCGAAATGCTCTTGGTCGCTTAGTTTCTGCCAGGCAAGTGCACACACAATTGGCAAATAACGGAGGAAATTAGTTTAGGCTGCACCAAACAGATGCGATTCACTTAGAAACCCTACCATGCACATTAAATAATACAACTGAAAAAGAATGTAAGCGATGTTTGACACTGGATTCTAGGCTGCAAGTTATTAAACTTAAATATCTTACAAATATCCGCACACAAAAATGTTGTAATGTGAGAAATTATGCATATATAGGGTGTTTTCACTGGCGTTACAAACCACTTGCGTCCGCCATGCCGGGGAACGACGAAGCGTACCTGCGGTAGTGGGTATGAATAGGCAATGGTCGGGAGATTATGTCATGGAGACAGATCATGTTTTAAATTTCAAATTGGTGCATATATTTAGGCTTCGAATAGTATTCATTATGAAAAGAAGCAAGCTGGTTTAATCTTTTGTCCTTCTACCTGGGTATTCAAACTGCATGCTAGACAGTATTGGCAAGGATATAAGGCTACGCAGGCATATGCATGAGTTGGCACTGATGATCTGATCCGTATGAATGGCCAGTCAGCGGATGACGTGATGAAGTGGACTTGAGGTCAAATAACACCTACGTACACATCGGTATTTTGGTCACTTATTTGCCAAAGGAATATCTTGATTTTTGCAAACATTTTCCATTAATCGAATTACTGGCCTTATGAGGGAGGGGCACGTGCCACTTGGCTCCTCCCTCGTGTCTCTGTCTGCATTTCACGCTTTAATCCAATCAAACGAGAAAATAGTTAAGCAATCGGCACATGACATTGCCAAAACCTCCTTTAGCACTCTTGGACCCTTCACATGGTATAATACGCTAGACTTCAGTCCCCTCCCGCTGCATGATTACATTACCTATGGATGGCCGCTAGGTAAGTAAGCAGTAGGGGCAGTTTAAACATTTTTGATCGGGGGGGGGGCTGTTTGGAGGGACGCCACATCCAGTTTTGTACGAGGGCCTTTACGCTTTTCCTGGTCTGAGGGGCACCATCTGCTGCCAAACAAAAATGGCTGAGGGGGAGGAGTGCACTCGGCCGTCCAAGAGGTGCGGCACATCTCCATGAGGGAGAGGGTGCACGTGCTTATCCCACCACCATCAGTGTCATCGGCGGCGTTTTCTGTGGCGTTGTCCCCCACCATGGCGGCCATATACGAGCGAGCCGAATGTTATGTGATGAAAATATTCTGAAGGTGAACGAGCTGAATACATTCAATAATATACAAGACATACCTTCTCCTTGACCCTTCCTTCATGATCCGAGTCTGAACTTCCCACGGCGATGGCTAAGAAGCACAACACCACCACGAGAGTCTGCTTCATCTTGAATCTGAAACAGGGCAGTATCTTCATAAGTCGGGTATAGCTTGTGATTGTCAGCGAACAGGTTGCCAGATCTACAATTAGTATGTGACACTGCAACTGACCTGTCCATGATTATCACAGTCTGTGACACTGGCTATGCAGCTGCAGCACCCCCCCCCCCCCCCACCGACGAGGCACTACCTTTCCGTGGTGGTGGGGGGATTTTGTTCCCCAAGGACCCGGCGGACCAAGCCATCGGTCCAGTGGTGAGGGGCGACACTAAGAGTGCCTCACTCGTCCTTCCATCCATACGCTCCCAATCCAATGCCCATCCCATCTCAACATCCATGTCCTTCACCTGGCCCTTCAACACCAACTCTCCCTACTACTGAGCAGGTAGGACAACTTCCCCGGTTCTGCCCTCCATCTCAGTTGTATCGGGGTAGTTGCGCCCCCTCGGCCCGCCCCGGGGTTGACGCAGTCCTGGAGGCTGAGGTCCCCCGTCGTACGGTGCTAGTTGCGAAGGGGGAACAACACGCCTCTTTGATCCTGATATCCCGGAGGGGCGGGCGGGTTCGTATCGCCCCATACGGACCAAGTTGCTTGTCGCCTCAAGGTCGGGGGCCTGGGCTTCGTCCCGGTGCCTGCTGGCTTGGCCGGCAGGGGTCAAGGGGTGGGCGGTGCTGGATCACGGTTGGGGTGGTGAGTCCCTCTCTCCCGGTCGGGGACGGCATCGCTTGACCCATATCGCTCTTCGGATATCTGGCGTCCTCCCGGTATCGGGATACAGGCGTCCCCCCGGTAGGGCCCCTGTGTGGTGGGGTGCCACGAGGAGCTGAAAATAAGTACAATTCCATGGACGACTAAAATACGCAAACCCTTCCTGGACCTACCGAAAAGGGCCAGAATATCGGCCTTCCTTCTGGAAGCCGTTTCACCGACCCAACACCTGCAGAGGCGTACCGCCCTGTCCACCTTCCCGCACCAGTCTCTACCACTGCTTCTCATAGAGGAAGTTTAGCCGGAAGCAAAAGTTGGGAATCCAGGCCACCTTCTCCACGAATACTCGTATTCAAATCTAGTGAGCATGAAAAAGTATGTCTGCACTTTCGCCCTTTGAGCGGAAGCGCGGGTGTGATAAACTGGGTGACGTGGTGAAATGTGAGAAGCTGCGAGATAGAGCAATCGAGGTTGAGTTTCGAAGTGCAGAGGACGCTAAGAGGACCCTCGAGGTAACTGAATTCAAATACTGCGTAAGAGAACATAGCAAGACGAAGGATGTTTCTATATCTATTGTGGTCGAACCCCATAGGACAAAAAAAACTATTCAAAAGGCGTTATAAACTGCTTTGATCTTAGGGATGTATCAGATTCAGAAATCGTCGAAGGCCTGTCGGAGTACGGCGTCGTGGAAGCGCGCAGAACCAAGGTGAGGAGAGGGAGTGATATGCAAGCAACAAACAACATTGTTTTCACTTTTAATTAGACAGATCTCCCCGCTACAGTATGCGTTGGCAATGTGAAGGTAAAGGTACGAGTTTTCGTCCCTAACCCCACGAGATGTTTTAGGTGTCAGCGTTACGGATAAACTACACAATATTGCCGCGGCCGCCCGACCTGTGGTAGGTGCGGCACTTCAGAACACACCGACGGAAAGTGCGAATCAGAACGCCTGTGCACAGTGTGATATCTCGAGGGAAAAACTGGCCATAAATCATTGCAGATGATTTATGTTAGTTACAGGTGCGGTTTTGGTCTCAATCGAAAGAGCTTCAAATTTAGAACATATGGAGGAGCTCTATTGCTTTAAAGATTGCTTAACCCAGGATATGTCAGAGGGCATACCTCCAAGAGGGAAGGGAGCATTCCGCTCCCCTCATTTTGCTTCCGCGAAATATCTCGGGAACCAATTGAGACAGGCAACTGAAATTGTACACACACACCTACATGAGTGCCTAGTGTACCTTGTTTTAAAAGATCGACGTCCGGCCATGCATGGTGGTGGTGGATTGGGGTTTAGGGGCGCGTCGACATCCAGGGTAATTTTGCGCCCATTCCGGCCATGCATGGTGACATAATAATGACGTCATAAGCGAAGTCCATGGGTGCTCATATATCGGATAAGTATTAGTTAGCGTTCGCTATGCGAGCATTCCGCACTGTAAATATGATCTAATAATTGCTACGCAGAATAGATCCAAGATCTCCTTGTCCTAAGTGGCTGAAATTATGCAAAAACATATCCATAATATATGACACACAGATAGAATCTGGGTCTCTGAGAGTGAAGGCACGTCGAGCCGTGTTCTCGTCGTCAGACGTACCCGAACCACCCACCCACACGTGGCTGATCCACGACAAGATCCAGTCTCTCCTGGAACTGCCGCTGTATTTCCTTCTTCCTTTCTTTCACACGTATCTTGTTTTCTTCGCCAGACAC
Organism: Ashinkailepas kermadecensis; assembly: GCA_034440615.1. NCBI lineage: Eukaryota > Metazoa > Arthropoda > Thecostraca > Neolepadidae > Ashinkailepas > Ashinkailepas kermadecensis. Next base: position 38,636 of record JAOTOM010004389.1, on the reverse strand, counting down.
CGCCAACACTTTGACCTCCAGACGGTAGGATATGTGGAGAAGGCACCCAAAGCATCGAATCCCGGCATGCATAGTTGAGAGACCGAGCTGGCATGTACCATCGCGGGCAGGTCGAGCCGCGGCAGCAGACAGGTCATTCATCTGATGAGGTGTGTATCCACATATGGTGCATGCCATGCTGCTGCCAGTGTTGGTCAGAGCGTTCGACACCTTGCCGTCAATCATGGTGAGTTGAAGGTTGTACGCCACTCTGAGACTGGTGCCGTCTGTTGCGGTGACTTCAAGTCGGCCTCAGAAGACGTATCTCGGATTCAACACTGGCTCGTTCTTTCCGGGAGGCCTCTGCTGTCTCGCGCTTGTACCGGATCCGCAACGGCCGGCAGAAGCGTGCTGAAGACGCCGTTGAGTTGGCCCAGACGCAAGTGCCACGGACCGTCAGTTGCAAAGGCACCAGAGTGGCACAGAACAGATTTTGTTCCGCAGCTTTATCGCCATCTCCCATCTGTTTGTATACAGATTGCTCTGTGACCCCGTCAAATCGCTATTTGGCGTGAAGCACGGCTGAAGTGTAGGTGCTGGATGACGTCGACGGCTGATGAGTAGCTGAAGTTGAGTCGGTACGGGCGACAGACGGCAGACATGCCACCAGCCGCTGCGTCGTGTGATCCAGGAGAGGCAGCAGTCACTTCAGCTAACATCTCAGTGAAATGCATGCTGCTGGATGCCGGATAGCACTCTACATTGGCCTCATGCACCTTTCCATAGGCGAGCAGGATGTCTGTCTTCGCCGCATCATTCGTCACTCGGCGGACCATACGGTAGCCGTGCACAGACAAGCCAGCTGACACACACATTGCCAGCGCCCGGTATCCTGATAATCTCGGGATGGCTCACTTTAGAGCTTCTGAGAGCCCGGCGAATCTTGCTGGACCGATTCGGTGATTCCCCACCTGTCGCAGCACGAAAGCCACGTCCTCCATGCCCTAGAGCACGAACACTTTGCCTGACAGCCTCCACGAGCTGCGGATAATTGTGCTGCCGAACGACTCTTGAGGACGCCCGAAGCGCCGAGCTGATCGTAGATTCTAGCTGGTCGCCCTCGCGCTCTCTCCACGGCCTCGTCATCAAAGCGGGTCTTGGCTTAATGATCACTCACGACGTGGTCAGCACGCTTCAGGGATACGGAGACCACTTCGTCTCCCGAAAGGTAAGTCGCAAACTGACTTCTGAATTTATCCTGGGCTCGCTTAGATTTAACCGACTTCCCATTAAGTTCTTGGCGATCAAGTCGGTCGCCTTCTTCATGTCCACAATCGAGGACTCACTCGGGAGATGGCCCTGAGGGATTTTCTCCATAACCAACTGCAAACTATAATTAAACATGACCATAATAGTGTTCACGCCCAAACGCTTCTGCACTGGTTAACAAGTCCGCTAATTCCTCTCTGCTGACGCGCACCTCCATGCTCACTGTACGCAAAATCCAATCACAATGACCCGACCCTTACAGGCAAGGACAACTTCCCTGCCTTGGGAAACGCTGTGCGTGACCTATCTCGACTCAGTCGCCTCGTCAGTTAGGGAAGTTTTTTTGGGGGCATAGCGACCGCTGGATCAGGTTACCCGGTCAGAACACCCCGCCAGCCGGCGCGTCGCGGCGTCCGGCTCGTGCTTCCCCCGTGCCTCCCAGGCTGGCCACCGCACCGTACCGAGGCCTGCCGGGATACCATTGATCACTACCGGTGTTAGAGCAGCTAAGTGCAGCTGAAACTTACGGTACATATAGTCAAAGGATCCCTGATTTCATTGGGATTGGTCTCTGGTTGTGCGCTGTTGCGCGTTATTCTAAAACATTATTCGAACTTGGAGGTACTAGAAAGCTGAACGCCTATTGAAATGACTTCTTGTTTGATACAAAATAGCTAATTGCGAATCGTGCTATGCCTTTTTGAATTGCTTAACACATTGAGAATGTTCTCAGCTATCATTTCATATCTCTCTTGCCCAGGTTTTTAGAATGCATCTTACTTTTATCGGTCGTCAAACTCCGACAACATTTGTGTACATGCGCATTGTTTTTTCGCAGGTAATGTTATCCATGTTAATGGACTTGTTACTATGTCAAATCTTGTGAACATTTTAGTAAAAACTGTGACCTGGTGTGCTTCAAGCATTTGCTGATGCAATAGCGCCACAAATATGGCATAAAAAATAGTCGAGAAATGCATTTCTGGCCGGTTTCTTCACTGAGTTATCACACTGTGCTGCGGTGTGTAAATTGCGGCCAGGGCCAAGTTCCACACACTGCCTTTGATAGAGCCTGCCCAGCACATCTGAAGGAAAGGGAAATCCTAGCTTTAAAATGTTCCAGGAACTTATCTTTTAGACAGGCCAGAGAGGCCTACGATGAGATTCACCCCAATGTCTCGTACGCAGAGAAGGCGAGGAGCACGCTACGTACCAACAATTACCCAGGCTCAACTAGTACTTCCCAGCTCCCTTCTCTCCCTGCTCAACCAACATGCCCGACGTCGCAGATTTCCAGCACCGCGCAAGTCCTGGCACAACTCAGGGCTCTTCTGACATCTTTTGGACTGGTTTGCTCGTCAGAGCAGTCACAGCCCACCCGGCCGCCTGACAGAGTGGAAGGTTCAGACGCCAGTTCACTACCTACTCCCACAGTACAGCATCAAGATGGATGGCTTGTCGCGCAAAGAACCTAGAGGCCAAGCCACTCCGCCACGTCCCCCGAAACCCCACCTCATCCACCGTCACCACCATATCATCCACCGTCACCACCGCATCCACATCCACCCACCACAGCTTACCCTCACCCTCCACCACCTCCAACCATTTCTGGTGGGACTGGTGCAGTGGCCCACAGAGTGCCAGTGGTACCACCACAGGCGGTGGAGGTCCGCTCCGGTGCTCCTGACATGGGGGCGTCGGGCCGGGCTTCCTGGGGCGGGGAGGGGCCGCGGTAGCTCAGCTGGTAGAGCGTCGGACTCTTGATCGCAAGATTGTGGGTCCGAATCTCACAACCGACGGCATTTACCGAGTCCACCCGCGACCAATCGGCGTGAGAGGTTGGCGACGCTATATAACCTAGCTGTTGAATGCGTCGTAAAAGAACCCTAGGTTCTTCTTCTTCTTCCCGTGGCGGGTCCCGGGACCCATGGCCAGCGGCGCGAGCTGCGGGGCCTCCGGTGACAAGCCAAGTACTACTACAGTCCGCGAGGGTACTGTGTCCGCCGAGAGCACACACAAGTTAATGGGTCCACCGCCTATGTCTTCCCGCGTAAGCGGGAAACCAGCCCAATGGTCTCCTGCGGCGGGACGTAAGCGGGTCTCCCCATGGTCCACACCACCACCAGGTGGAGGGAGCCAGAGATCTCGGCCTCGTGCTTACTCAGCATCCACATAACTGAGTGATAATCCAAGTGCAACATAATCTGTGATAATCTCTGTTTACGCAACATGCACGGACAAATGGGTTCATCGCATTGTCAAGTTTTTAAAACTTTAGTGTTTTAAAGGGTTAATTTACAAACCATTTAACAATGGAACTGCAGGGGGCTGCGTACGAGCATGGACGACCCACAAACAGTTTTAAATCAGCACCGCCCAAGCGTGGTTTGCCTACAGGAAACAAAGCTGAGGTCCAGCACAGCTTGTAGCATAAAAAGCTATACGACTTTCCGTAAGGACGTACCGGCTGGTATCGTTGCGCACGGTGGTGTGCTCTTGGCAATACACCACAGCATACCCGTACAGCAGATCAAGTTGCGTAGCAATGCTCACGCAGTAGCAGCACGTGTGTATTTTGGACGACGACCAGTCAGTATATGCTCTATTTACCTACCCCCTGGAACAGGTTTTAGCGTCGCAGACATCAGAGCGCTGCTGACTCAGGTACCTCCTCCGGTCATTCTACTAGGTGATTTTAACGCACACAACACGCTTTTGAGTTGTGCTGATACCAACACAGGAGGACGAGTTTTGGAACGTTTTCTATTCGATGAGTCGCTATGTATTTTAAACACTGGAACGCCGACGCATTTTACGCTTCCGTCTGGACAAACATCAGCTCTCGACTTGGGTATAGTGGGCCCACAACTGGTCCAGCATTTCACGTGGTCGGTGTCCTACGACCCGCTGGGCAGTTATCATTTCCCGGTTTGGTTGTCTTACCGCGAGGGAGCGGTACTCGGTCGGCGTCCACAGCGGTGGAATTTTCGCAACATTGAGTGGGATGAGTTCCAATCAGGAGTGGAAGCCAGACTCCCAACAGACCCTGAAGATCCGTCATTAACAATTGAGGCATTGACTTCAATTATAATTGACTCAACCACAGCTTTCATACCAAGGACCTCCGGCACCCCCGCCGTATTCCTGTCCCATGGTGGACTCCAGAGTGCCTCCTAGCAATTCGAGCTGGAAGATGCGCCTTCAGGGCATTCGATCATCACAGCACAACAGAAACCCTCATAGCTTTCAGAAGAGCTAAGACATTGGCTCGGCGCACCATTCGAGCGGCGAAGCGTGTGTCATGGAGAACGTATATAGGGCTGCTGTGCCGAACTACACCGACGTCAGAAGCGTGTGCATGGAGAACGTGTATGGGCAGCGTGCCGAACTACACCGACGTCAGAAGCGTGTGCATGGAGAACGTATACAGGGCTGCTGTGCCGAACACACCGACGTCAGAAGCGTGTCATGGAGAACATATAGGGCACGGCCGAACACACCGACGTCAGAGAACATATAAGGGCACGGCCGAACACACCGAGTCAGAAGCGGTGCAGGAGAACATGTAAGGCAGCGGCCGAACTACACCGACGTCAGAAGCGTGTGTCATGGAGAACATATATTGGGCAGCTGTGCCGAACTACACCGACGTCAGAAGCGTGTGTCATGGAGAACGTATATAGGGCAGCTGTGCCGAACTACACCGACGTCAGAAGCGTGTGTCATGGAGAACGTATATAGGGCAGCTGTGCCGAACTACACCGACGTCAGAAGCGTGTGTCATGGAGAACATATATAGGGCAGCTGTGCCGAACTACACCGACGTCAGAAGCGTGTGTCATGGAGAACGTATATAGGGCAGCTGTGCCGAACTACACCGACGTCAGAAGCGTGTGTCATGGAGAACGTATATAGGGCAGCTGTGCCGAACTACACCGACGTCAGAGAACATATATAGGGCAGCTGTGCCGAACTACACCGACGTCAGAAGCGTGTGTCATGGAGAACGTATATAGGGCAGCTGTGCCGAACTACACCGACGTCAGAGAACATATATAGGGCAGCTGTGCCGAACTACACCGACGTCAGAAGTATGGGCTCGTATTACGAGGATTTCTGGGCAATTCTCGTCAATTCTACTACCGGTACTCAATATTCGAGGCCACATCATAGCTGATCCAGGCGAAGTAGCGAGTCGTATTGCTGATGTTATCGCAAGGCGTAGATCCAACATTTTTTACAGTACCGTGCCGGCAGTCAGAGGGAGATCAGTTTTACCACACCTGAACAGCTTGTTTACAATTTGCCGTTTACACAAGCTGAACTTACCTCTGTGATCAGTGATTTGAAATGTGTGTGTGAGGGACCAGATGGTGTGCACAACGAAATGCTGAAGTATTTGGTGGTTTTTTTGGTTTTAAGGGCGCATCGACTGCGTTGGTCATACAGCGCCCAATGCTGAAGTATTTACCAACGCCTGCAAAGCAAGCTTTACTCGCCATCTACAACAGACTTTGGGATGTGGGATATTTCACACTAGCTTGGCGAAAGGCAATCGTCATACCACTATTAAAGCCTGGCAAAAGTGTCGATGACCCAACCCATTATCGTCCGATATTCGTCATCATTGTGTAAGCTGATGGAAATAATGGTAAACCTTCGCCTCAATTGGTTCTTAGAGACCCGGAACGTTTTAACCAACGAACAGTGTGGCTTTCGGAAAAAAATCGCAGTACGATCGATCATGTCTTAACACGCGCCCTGGAGGGCCTCTGAAAATTATGCGCACTGGAGGGGGGGGGGGGGGGCGGATTCCGCCTCCCCCTGAGATCTCGGCTCCTATTAAAGCTGGAGGAACGAAATTCACAGGGTGGATGGGTACGGTAGTGATCTCTATTGTGTGCAAATTTCATGATCCTAGGTCAATACTTTCAAGGTCAAATGAGGTCACATTTGTGAAAATTTTCATTTTTTGCTGGGCTTGGCTTGTCATTGTTATAGGTCGCTGTGATTGTGTTTAAATGCTCCAAAATGGGCATCAATGATGTTTTGGACATTACTAATGATGCAATACAAATGCTAGACCCGACATTTGACCTCAGGTCACCTATATAGCAGCACTTTATCAGATCAGTTACCTGTTCCAGTTACCGGAGCCGGGCCGCCCGCCCGACTGCTCCGTCGGGCAGCTCGGCGCAATCGGCTTCGCGAAGAAAGGAGTGAAGTACATGAATAAAGTATGGAAACGCAATGACAAACAGTACAAATGACAAACAGTACAAATGACAAACAGTAGTGCATTTATGACAATATTCCAGTTGACCAAGTTTGGTTCCATTAACCTGCCATGAACTTGACCTCGGTGACCTAACATGACATTGAAACTATATAGCATATCAATATACATCAAACGAGTCGCTAGTGTTGCCAAGAACACTTCCCTTTTGTGGATATACGGGAAGCGCATCAGCGCCGATTTTTGTGGTCTGGCGCTACACAATTTTTTTAAACTTTAACGGCCCCTAACTCGAAAAAAAAATCGGCCGATTTACATTTTTCTTGCTTTAAACGACGCGCCGGTCATTTCTAAGCAGGTACGCAGAAAATCGCGTATATCGACCGGTCAAATCTGCAGTTATGTACGAAAAACAGGAGGGGTGGGCGGATTTCGCCCCCCCCCCCTCCAGTTTGTGTGTTAAGGCTCGATACTGAGATTCGTTTGGCTTTTGCGAAAAAGAAACATCTAGGAGTAGTGTTTTTCGACATTGAAAGTGCTTTAGATACCGCCTGGAGACATGGGATCTTACAGAAGCTCCATCAGTATGGAATCCGTGGATCTCTGAGTGTTTTTAAAAAGCTTTATGACGGACCGACAATTTTGTGTGCGAGTGGGCAATCAGACGTCGGATTGGCTCCACCAGGGTGAGGGAGTCCAGTCAGTACAAATGGCTCGTTTTCTTGGAGTGCAGTTTGACCGCCGTCTTTCATACAGAGATCATGTGAAAACGCTCTGTGACAAGTGTTTTAAAGCAATGGCAATATTGAATTGTGTCTCTCGTATGTCGTACGGTACTGACAGATATACCCCAAACCTGCTCTACCGTAATCTCATTCGTTCTAAGCTTGACTATGTATGTTTTATACACGACGGCGCGTGTGCCACCACTAAGTGAATGTCGGACCCAGTGCAGCACGCTGCGGTGATAATAATTACTGGAGCATTTCGTACATCCCCAACGGTCAGCGTACTAGCGGATGCTCACAAACCGCCATTGTCCATGAGGTGTGAAATGCTCGGTTTCCGATACGCCTGCAAAAAAAAACCCACAGTTCCCGACACACTCCACATATCCAGCGGTGTTCTCCCGTGACATGCATGCGGTCCTTCGTGACCACGCTAGGAGAGAAACGCCTTACTGTGTGAGAACGCTCCTGATACAAATGAGACTTCGAATGCAAGGACTTAGGCAGTATGAGCAAACTACTCCCCAGTGGGAACTGGTCTCCCCCTTCATTGACATCTCCCTCGCTGTCGAGAGAAAACAAGATATGACAAAAGAGGAGCTACTATCACGGACATTAGAGCACATTTCTTCAGCATATAATGGTTACATCGTCACATACACAGATGGTTCAAAGACAGACACAGGCGTGGGTAGTGCTTTCGTTAGAGGATCCACCACAAGATCTTTTCCCCTGCCGCCACACGCCACGGTCTTCACTGCCGAGTTGATAGCCATCAGCAAATCCCTTTCATACATCGAGGTCGACGATGAGGATATATATGCTATTTTGACTGATTCTCTGAACAGTCTTTTGGCCTTGCGCAGCTTTAACCAGCAACATGATATTGTACGATACATTTTATCGCAACTTACTTCGATACATCACATTGGAAAACAAGTAACACTTTGCTGGATCCCAGCACATGTCGGAATACGTGGTAACGAGCTGACCGATCAGGCTGCAAGGCGTGCAGCACAAGCACCAAGAAGACGCGTGCTCCCACGTCCAGCCAGTTGCCACTACCAAATTATCTCGTCAATCATTCTCAGATAGTGGCAGGGCAGATGGGATCAAGTTCAGACCAAATTCAGCCAAACTGGAAGGGACGAGGTGGCCATCTGTCGACTCAGAATTGGTCACACGCTAGCCACACATAGGTATTTATTATACGGGGAAGAAAGGCCGAAATGTGTGAGGTGTAATGCCGCGCTGAATGTGCACCATGTGCTGGTGGCGTGCCCAGCATATACGGAAGAACGTAGGCGTCACTTCGGATATGGTGCTAATACTCTGAAGTTGGACGACTTGTTGAGAAATGATTCCCGATTGATACATAATAGAGCAGTTTTGTGCTTCCTTGCAGAGATAGGATTTGAAGTAATATACACACCTTCCTAGCTGGTAATTTGCTTCCCCAGATATGCTCCATTGAGCGCTCTAATGCCCAAATAACTATCGATGCTTTATATTCATGTGACAACCTGATGTTAGTTATTTGGACTTTAGGGCGCGTCGACCAGAATTGATCATTCGCGGACACGAGGACAATCTGATGTGTGATTAAGCAAGCTTGTTATGGGTGCAATGTATAACCTACCAGGTTGACACACCCTAAAACCCCAATAATCATCAATAATCATCATCAGCTGCAGCAAAGCAGATATGGAGTGCCCAATATGCACGTGGTCTCCATACAGTGTCATGAAACTGCCAAATTTCAGTAGGAACCGACAGCTAATTTAAACCTACTTTGAAGTCCTCGAACATATTTTTTACTTCCTGGATTAGTTTCTGTGAAATGGTCTCACAATCAAGTATATTAATCAATATTAATATCGCCACACTTATTTATGTGTTGATGTCATGCAAACTTTTCGTAAGCATTCATTTTCTTCTCCAATTTCGACGTAATTCATCCATCATATATATTTGCCCTTCTTCGGTGGCATAGCGTGTCTTGACATCTCAATCCAACACAGTGCACTGAATGGAGAATGACTTTCAGGACCCTGTCTTCACATCATGTTCATACAGGGTTGGGTTCGTCTTCTGTAATTATGGATGTGGAGAGGAAACTTCTTTATTATTATTATTATTATTATTATTATTATTATTATTTTTTTTTTTTTGGGGGGTGGGGGGATAATTCAAATACGGAGGATGTTTTTCTTTACGGTTGTGACATCAGAAACTCGGGTTACACTTTCCAATGAACCTTGAGCACTTCATCAAAGAAGTTCATCATCAAAAAGATTCAACATCGAAATGAGAAAATGAGAGGAAAATGTTCTGCAGAGGTAATGCTCTGGATGCTAAAATCAGCGAACAGTCTATTCTTCCAATCCGTTATGCATGCTCCATTTCTTCTCAAGCCTGCCAGTTTTCTCTCCGCTAATATACTCGCTGCTCTGCACAACAAAATTACACCTTTGCTAAACTAAAAACGTCTTTCATGCAAACCACTTACTAATTGACATCATAAGCTCTCTCCCGCCGTCACGCCTCCGCCTCAATACCACTAAACACTTCATTTCCTCATAATATTCTGACTTTTCAGCACAAGACACCTCTTTTCACCTGCGTCCACTTTATCAAATCCTAAGGGTCTTCACTCAAGGGTCTCTTACCCCTCCAACCTAATCCGTCCCCAATACATTTCTCACTTCCTTTCCAGAATGCCTTTCACTCCCTCCACTTCACCTATTCTCACCAGACTCTCCATGTCCGTCAAATAATTATCCCTTCTCAAGGCTTCTCATTCCTTCCACTTCGATTAGACTTCCCACTTTGTCCCCAGCTTTCTTAGCTGGGGTTTCGTACAAACATTAGCACTTCCTCCTCTGACTCCCTCTTTGCTTCTCAGACTCCACCAAGCCTCACTAGATAAATCAATTCTTACCTAGATTACCCACTTCCTTCCGAAGCTTTTCGGACCATCAGCAGAATCACCACTTCCTTCCTGGGTCCACCACCATATTCTGTAGCTTTAAGGGATAAATGGGAACATTTATCCCTTTAGGCTTCATGCACTCAATGCACAACAAACCCATCATGTATTCACAAATTCATATCAATTGCATTACACTCCTCTCTTAACAATCAGACATCCACTCAAATCACTCCTCACATCCGTGTACAGGGTATTATATATAAGTTTTAGTGAGGAACCTACCCAGTGCCAACTGCCTGTCTGCCAATCTACAAACAGCATCTCATATTTCACCCCCATCCTGGGTCTTATATTTACATAGGTACATACCAGTAAAAGTGTGCTTCAAGCTGTTTGGGAATGTTTGGCTTTGGGGAATACCATGTTTATGAACATGATTTGGAACATGCAACCACCCATTTTTGGAGCTTGTGCATACATCTTGGTTGATGATACATCAGATGTGCATGTGATCAGGTGCATACAACAGATGATAGTGAACATTCCAATACTGTGTCATGCATGTCACACTGCTGTTCTGTGCCATAATGTATCCATCCTTGACCTGGTGACTCTCAGACATCATTAAGGGTAACTTCAACACGCCATGCAGTTGATTCAACACTTCTTCATGTCAAATATGCTTGGTTTCTGCCTTTTGCCACATATATCATGCACAATCATTACCCAACAAGAACATGGGAGGAAAGTTCATGCTGCTGAGACAGACTGCACCAGTCAGGACATGATGTATGGATGATGTCATGATCTGCATATAGTTTTGCTGATGTATAATTTATTAGAATAGGATATATTAGTTTATAATAGGTTAGATTACGTTAAATTTGATTAGGTTCGGTTTTGTTATCTATTTAAATATTATTTATTGTTGTACTTCTTGAAATTCTTGAGAAGTGGGAATATTACAGAAGCAGAAGACAGCCAAAGCAGACATGCTGTTGGTATGACTTTCCAAAATCCATTCATCAGTGTAAGAATGGCTTGTGTGTGCAAGTTGTGACCCATAAAGTCATACAGTGTTCAGACTTAATAAAAGCCACAAGGGCCCATCCAGGCTAAGTCTGCAAAGGGAAGATACCATAACCCTGGCAAAAAGACACTCAGCACCCCAACCAACACCACTTCCCTAATTCAAAATAATCCATCCATCAACATGCCATACACCCATCAATGCCAATCAACCTTGCATATGCCGCTGTATTCACTTGATCATGTGTGGCACATGTGGCTTGGGTGCCCTACCAATAATTTTCAGACTCCATCCATGCCTGCTTAAAGGGGCCTGTGCAGAGCACACCTATTTAGCATAAATATTACCCCATCCACCATTACTTAGAACTCAAAAACAAGATTGTGTAGCACGAAAAAAGTTGTCCACCCTATTTTTAAATACATTCAATGAGGGAATCCCCACAACAGACCCAGTTTCATATATCATTCAGCTTTCTTTCCAAAACAATCAAGCATGACTTGCTTAGATGACAGTGTTCTTCTGATTGAAGTGATTTGGGAGTGGGTAAGGTGGTTGGGTATACAATCAATGTGTTTGCAGAAGTACTTCAGATGGTACCTGTTCTTGAATGATTTGAAGGCTGTGAGATGCACAACTTCCTTATCAAAATGACAAAGATGTGCAAATCATAAACTTAGGGCCATCCAAAAACTAGTGATAAGACCAACAACCCACAGTCAGGACCATCTCATTAAGGTATGTGAATCACTTGTAGCATTAGCCAATCAATTAGGCAGATTTACAGCAGAAATTTGCTCTTCCATCTAGTTACTTGGTCATTGCACAAGCATCCTACTCATAAGTTATGTTGTGAATATATATTGGTTGGTTGGTTATTGGGGTTTAGGGGCGTATCGACTGCAAAGGTCATGCAGCGCCCAGTGAATATATATTATCTGTGGGATGTGAGCATATCAGGATTGCCAGGTATGGATGTAAAAATTTGGTCGGTATCAATTGAAGTATACTTTTGTTGTCATTTTATCTACTATCGCTTAGAAAATTGGCTTATTACCACATCCTGCACTAACTTAACCATAGCTCTAATTTGTCATCTGGCAGTCATAAGTTGGCTGCCAGAAACAGTAGAGCTGAAGGTAAATTTTTGATAAAAGGCGTTTTTGAATTTTTGGAATGCTTTTCCAGAATACGATGTTTATGAACGTGATTCAGAAGATGCGACCACTCGTTTTCGGTGCTGGTGCTTACTTTTCAATTTGAACGATGACGTCGCATCGGTATGGTTTAATGCCGTCATAGGTATGGCACCGAGGCTTCGATTGGCTGACGCTACAAATGGTTTGCATACCTTAACGGGATGGTCCCGGCTGTGGTTCGTTGTCCCCTGGAGCACGTCCCTCCGATTGCGGCTTATATAGTTTGGCAGCTTCGATCATGAAGTTATGAATTTCTTCTCCTTTTTCTTGGCAACACGAAATGTCTGAGAGCAATCCCACTAATGCCTATCCTGCTGCAACCGGCAGGGCTTGGAACACTTAGGGCAAATAACACTCACCGGAAGAACTCCGTGCCGTCTAAAAATATAAACTTGCTTCGTTGTTGCGATAATATAGTTGAATAATATCGTAGGGCACTGGTTCACACGTTGCACACACCATCTTCACACGTTGCATACACCACCTTCGCACGAATGGATCCGGAACTCATACTGACAAAAGCCGCCGTGGTGCATCCCGTCTTTCCTCAAAACCTCGAAGAAGTACTATGAGAAATAATAATTAAATAGGAAAACATAACCTAACCTAACCTAATATAATAAAGTATACTCTAATCTAAACTAATACAAACTAATATAAACAAATATATTATAATATAAATACACAAACCGCATCGATACCGCCTCTGCCGTTTCCGCTGGCGTTCTTATAGGGCGACAGTGGCACGTGATTTGTGTGATATAGCAGGAAAATAAGCATTTTCAACGTGAAAAAGTGTTGAATCAACTACGTGGAGTGTTGAATGTCCCTTTCGTCACATCTAAGAAGCACCAGGTGAGGAATGGATAAATTATGGCACGAAAACAGCAGTGCTGCATCAATGGCGCATTATATAAATTATAGCTATGATAAACCGAGAAGTAAGCAGGTTAGCTTAGCTTAGGTTATGTTAGATTAAGCTACTTCGACCATCTCATTAAGGTATGTGAACCATTTGTAGCGTCAGCCAATCGAAGCCTCGGTGCCATAACTATGTCATTAAACCATACCGATATGACGTCATCGTTCAAATTGAAAAGCAGGCATCAGCACCGAAAACGAGTGGTCGCATCTTCTGAATCACGTTCATAAACATCGTATTCTGTAGAGAAAAAAAAATCCAAATGAATAAAAAAAAAACACCTTGTATCAAAAATGTACTGAGCTGAGTGCAGTCTCCACAAAAATCAGAAAGCATATTGCTATTAATGACATAAAAGATCAGTGCAACTATGAGCCCTTCTTGGTTGCACTCTGGACACTGAACCTGTTGCCCACCAAATCCGTCGATCAGCCCTCCCTGGAATACCAAGAAGCAAGCCCTCTTTTCTTATAATAAGTGTCTATGCTGTTTTTAAAGATGTTCAGTGTGCCGCTACTGACAATGGTTTCTGCCAGCTAATTCAAATGTTCTACTACCCTGTTGGTGAAGAAAGACTGTCTTAACCTTTTCCTGTTGTGATTAACTTTAATTTTGAATTGATGACCTCTAATTGCATCATTTCTGTTAATTTAAAACATTTCCCTGAGATATTCCTGTTCCTGACCATGAACAAATTTAAAGACCTCAATGAGATCTCCTCTCAGCCTTCTATATCTAAGTGAAAACATATTCAATTTCTTTAATCTTTCCTTATATGCCAGGTTGCTTATACCATTAACCATTTTGTTGCCCTCTTTTGTACTCTCTCTCTAAAAGCCAGAAATCTTTTTCGTAACTAGGGGACCAAGCTTGGACACAGTATTCCAAATGTAGCCTGACATATGCACAGTAAAGCTTCCTGATGACTTCCTCACTTTTGTATGATACATTCCTATTTATTTCCCCAAGCATTCTTAGTGCCTTCTTCCTGGCTTCTTTGGTCTGTTCTGATGCCCCCAATTTTGTGTTCAAAATAACACCTAAGTCCTTCTCCTGCCCAGTTACAGATAGTACTTGGCCACCCATCAAGTATGGCACCTTCATATGCTGCCTACCTACATGCATGATTTTGCATATCAAAATTAAATTTCATTTGCCATTTTTTGGACCACTTCACAAGCTTGTCTAAGTCTTTCTGCAGCAAGACCTGCTCATTGTGCCCTGTTATTGGCATAAGGACCTTCAAATCATCCGAAAATTTTAAAACATTACTGCTTAGGCCGCTTTCAATGATATTTACAGATATAATGAACAATAGTGGCCCCAGTACTGACCCCTGGGGGACTCCACTAAGAACATTTTGCCATGACGACTTTGTACCATTTAGCATCACTCTCTGCTGTCTATCTGAAAGCCACAACTCTATACATTTTAGGATGCTACCTGCAATACCATCGCCCTGAAGCTGCATCATTAACCGTTTATGGGGTACCTTGTCAAAGACCTTACTAAAGTCAAGATAAGCTACATCAACCTGATTTCCCTGATCAAATTGTTCTGTAGCAAAATTTAAAAAGTCCAAGAGATTTGTGAGACACGATCGGCCTTTTCTAAACCCATGTTGAGTATCTTGAATCAATCTGTTTCCTTCCAGAAAACTAACTATTCTATCCTTGATAATTGATTCGAGTACCTTGCAGACTAGGGATGTGAGGCTTACTGGCCTATATAGTTTTCAACTTTCCCTCTTTCTCCTTTCTTGAAAGTAGGAACTACATTTGCCCTTTTCCAATCTGTTGGAATTTCATTTTGTGAAACTGATCTACAAAATATTATACTAAGTGGAATTGCCAGTTCCTTTTCAGCTTCCAACAATACCCTAGCATAAATTCCATCAGGTTCTGCTGCCTTGTTTGGCTTTATGTTCCTGATATAATTGAAAACGACATCACTATCAATGAAATCAACATCGTTTATCTGATCACCTGTCACTGAACTGTGGTGCATGGTTGGCAGATTAGTCACATCTTCCAATGTAAACACTGATTTAAACTGCTTGCTCAGCTCCTCAACCATCTCACCATCCTCAATCAATATAGTCCCATTTACTTCCAGTGGACCAATTGTGCTTGAAACTTTACTTAGCTTGTAGAAACTAAATAACTTTTTACTGTCCCCATTACAGTTCCTAGCCGAATCCATTTTTTTGCTCGCATTGCTACTCTGGTTTTCTGCTTCACAGCATCTCTAGTTTTTTTTATATGACCTTAGATTTACAAGATTTGAAGCTTCCTTAAATACTCTAAATGCATCTTTCTTAGCCTTAATTGCTTTTATCAAATTTGGTGTAAGCCATGCTGGCTTTCCTGTCTTTTGCGCCTTTGCTTTTGGGGGACATGTCTAATCCCAATTTCCCTCAAGTAAGATTTGAACTTTTCCCACATTTCACAGGCATTTAAATTGGATAATTTGTATTTCCATTCTATGGCACTTAAAGCCACTCTCATGCAGTCAAAGTCTGCCCTGTTAAAATTTGGAACCTTTGCAAAATGATCCTTGATTGTGCCCTCTACATGTGCCTTGAATCTCACTATGTTATGGTTACTTCTTCCCGGAGTTCCTCCTACAGTCAAGTCTTGAACTAAATCAGTTAAATCCGAGAAGACAAGTTCCAAGAATGAGCCCTGCCTAGTTGGTTCTGTTACAAACTGGTGTAAGAACAGGTCCACTTCAAGGCATTTCCTGAACAGGTTACATGATGGGGAGCCAACCCCACATTTTCATATCCTTTTAGATTAAAGTCACCAAGAATAAGGCATTTCCTCCAAACGTTTCTACTGCTTTCCTCACAAATCACCTTATCGAGCTCCAGTTGCTGAGAATGTGGCAAGGCTCCTGATCGGTACAAAGCTCCTATCCTCGGTTTATTGCTGTTGCCTTTT
Source organism: Ashinkailepas kermadecensis (assembly GCA_034440615.1). Classification (NCBI taxonomy): domain Eukaryota; kingdom Metazoa; phylum Arthropoda; class Thecostraca; family Neolepadidae; genus Ashinkailepas; species Ashinkailepas kermadecensis. The sequence goes on along the minus strand of JAOTOM010004389.1, from coordinate 22,399 downwards.
TCCACAGCAACATCAAGCCAAATGGACTCCACAGACACATTTCTTACCCCATCTGCTACTTTTTGATAACTGAATAAGCTATTCACATAGAGCATTACACCACCCCCTTTCACTGCTGGACCCCTATTGCATGAAAACATATTGTATCCCTGGATCTCATAGTCCTGCAAGTTATCCCCAAAATACCCCTCACTGACCCATGCCTCAGTAATGCAAACAAAATCTGGTTCCTCCTCCGCAACATAACACTTGAACTCATCAAATTTGGATTGAATACTCTGAGCATTAAGCATCATACACTAAACAAACGTTCCATAACCATCTTTGGCTTTTCATGTTGAGCAGCTCCACTGGCAGATCTAGCCCACAGGTTTGGGGGGGGGGGCAACCTTCGGTTTTCGGCGTCAGCCCCCCCCCCCTCCCCCAGTGGCATACCTAGGAATTGCATCAGGGGAGGGGTCGAACGGATTTGGAGGGTGCCCATTCTCCCACTATTTTTAGTTAAAAGCACCGGAATTTGACCACTATTTGGCAAAGGGGCCCATTAAAAAAATAATAATTAATGACAACATAATTTCCTGTGTAGGGGCCACTGCCTACCTCCACTGTTTGTAAGTTACCAGATTTTTATTCTCGTTTACCAAAACGTTCACGTTCACGTTCAACGTCTTGTACCACGTCAACGTTCGTGCACATGTACACACTGGTGGATCCGATTTTGTCAACTCTTGCTGTAAGCAGATCTTGAGCAGCATGGAACCCTCAATGTGTGTCAGAATCTACTATGCTACTATATTGGCTTCCAAACAATTATAAAAAATACCTTTGAAATTGGAGATTCTTTCATTCCGACGAAATTTGTAACCTTGGCAAAGGTTACTGCAGTTTAATTTAGTTTACTTCTGTTGGTTTTTTTTTGGGGGGGGGGCGGAGAAGACACTATGCATGCAAAGGACACTTTCACCCACTTCTCGGAGAAGTGCAGGCCATCCCTCTGATAGAGGTCCCATGAGCCATAAAACCTGCACCACTTGTCAACAAACAACAAACCTAACTGCAGAGCCTACCTACCTTGGCATTGGCTGCCAGTGCTCCACCAGGGGAGACTCCAGCCCTAGGCAGAATAGCAGTCACAATGACTCTGCTATTGCTTTGCCTCAGGGTGGCCAGAAGGGCCCTGTAGTCCTGCAGCAGCTCCTCACTCCTAGCAGGACCTATGATATTCACTGCTACCTGTACTACAACTGCACTAAACTGGTGCTCACTGGTGGCCTCTGCCACCACTGGCACCAGGTCCTTGACCTTGGCACCAGGCCTGGTGATGCACCTCCTGCCTCTCCGACCTTTACAGACCACCCTATATAAATGCTGCACCCGAGAGTTGCCTACAACCAGCACTGTCTCCTTGCTACTATCCTGGGGGCAGTCCTCCAATGACTGGAACCTATTTGATGTTACTATGCCTGCCGGCTGAGCTGCTCAACTAGGTTGCCTCCCACTCCTATCACCTGCCACCTGCCACTCACTGACCCCTCCACCACTCACTATTGCCTGACATTGGTATGTATAATTCTGCTTATTTCAGCAGTATCAATATTAAACTGTTTTGTTATTAAAACTGATGTGATAATTACAAGGTGGTGTGTAAAGAACATGCAACACTTCACAGATATCAGCGAGGAAATAAACATCTGTCAGCATGCTCTACATTGCGTATTCGACCCACACCATGTCGACGATTGGCGCAGTTTGTTAGGGCGTCCGCTTTCCGTACGGATGGCGATAGGTTCGAATATTGGCGCCGTTACATTTTTTTACCCGATCACGCAGTCGTTAGAGGTCAGGGCCGTTGGTTAATGTTGCACTTTAGATTACTTTACACTATCATATGAGTTGCTTGATGTAACAATATTTGTCCATGAAAGTAAAGAGGGAAATACTCAATTAAAGCCTACTCACACAATGAATGTCCAATTGGACCATTTGGAATTGTCATCGTGGAACTTTGTCTCTGGAAGGGTGCATCTGGCTGAAAAATTGAGGCGGCATTCGGGCATACTGAAGGTCTTTCAATGCGCAATTCTTTCAATTCTTTCTTCTTTCAATGTGCAATTCTGGTTGAAAACCTGATGATTTCCTCACAAATCACCTTATCAAGCTCCAGTTGCTGAGAATGCGGCAAGGTTCCTGATCGGTACAAAGCCTACCCATGCAATGAATGTCCAATTGGACCATCTGAAATTGTCATCGTGGAACCTTGTCTCTGGACGGGTGCTTCTGGCTGAAAAATCTGAGGGGGCATTCGGGCACACTGAAGGTCAGACTTATTTAAATGCGCAACTCTGTCCGAAAACCTGGGGGGACTCTGGGGACACATGCCCCCAGTCCCCCTTGTATCCACCCCTGTCCTAGAAACAATTGAAAGGGATTCTGATGAGCTGGAGCGACTGACATTGTCCCATGATAGCTTCATGCTGCCCCACGGTAAGACCTCTCACTTTCTGCAGGCATTCAACTTTTGGTATCTTCGAACCAAAGTGGTGATACACCTACCTCACAGTGAGGTCTTGTGACCCCATGAAATATTGCATCCATATCCAGTTCAAGTTGTTTATTTCAACAGCCCGGTTCAGTACTCACCACATTTCATTACATTTTGAGTGCAAGCAATGCTACCATAGGAAGTGCAGAAGATCCCCGGTCAACATGCCTCTCACATAACGTTCACTGAGACGGGGTTGTTTGGCCACCTAAGATTTGAAACTAGAAGCACACAATTTGGAGGAATTACAGCTGTAGTGAACTCACTGCAGTATACATTTCATGACCATAGGTCAATGTCTTCAGGGTCAAATGAGGTCACAATCGGCCTCCACTCCACACCAGCCGGCACCACCCGCACAGAAAGTATGAGTGTTCCACTGCCAAATGGTAGGTAGAGCGTTCATATGCATGCTCCCTACGTACGCTGGTAAACTGTGCGTGCTGTCGTTACAGTTGGTAGTACAGACCCATTATGCGATAGTTACGGCCAGCATAATTATAATTAGTGATCACTTCTAATTTATGCAGATCATTATGCTCCATCATGTTCCTGAACCCACATGACCTGGGAGCAAAAAGCCACTGTAAAACCACCTAATGTGTCTGTGCCATGTCTATGATGTCATCACATCACACCAACATAACTAGGTACCTGTCATCATTAAAATTTAAAAGTAAGAATCAGCACCAAAAATAAGTGGTTGCATCTTCCAAATCACATTCACAAATGTGACATTGGAAAAAAATCAAGAACTTCCCAAAAACACCTTAAAGCACAAATGTGCAGTGCATACCTAGAGGTAGGTACCTAGGTAGGTACATACCTGCCTACCTACCTAATTTATAAGAAAAAACTTCTGCTAAGCCATAGTTCTACCTAGGTATCCAAATTAGGGGACGAGTGGTCTAGGGGTAAGATGCTCGTCTCACAATCGAAAGATTGTGGGTTCGAGTCTCACCTGTCGCTACTCTTCGCCCGCGACCAATCAGCGTGAGAGATTGGTGACGCTATATGACTCAACGGTCGATGTGTCGTAAAACCAATAACCAACCAACAGGTATCCAAATTAGCATACCAACCAAGAGATGCTCTTATTCATATTACCTAGCACCCCTTGCTGTTCAACTAAAACTGATAGATTTGATTGCTGAAATGCATGTTGGAGAAAGCATGCACACACACACACACACATCTAGGTACCTAGGTACCTACCTACCTCTGCATACCATACACACTTTGGTAATCTTTACCTTTTGGCCGACACATACTGCCAAGGTTAGTGATTTGTAAAGAGGTGTACAGTGGGGAACAGTGACATCACAGGAGTCAGGGAAGTGATGTCACAGGAGTCGGGTGTCGGTAAAGATTACCACCTAACCTAGACTAAGATAATGTAGCATAATATACAAAATGTATCTTAGCATAATATAATCTAACCTAACCTAACCTAACTGGAAAAACAGAATCCTCCGAAGCCAATTTTTCGGCCATGACGTCATGGAATATATGCGACATTGTATAGGCAACTCTTTACAAATCACTAACCTTGGCAGTATGTGTCGGCCGAAAGGTAAAGATTACCCACACTTTCACCCATATGCATCGACCAAGAGGCCACACCCAAAAGCACAGCCACAAAATCTGTAAAACCGGTTCCGTTTGATGCCTTTTTTCCCTGCTGTTCCAAGCACTCCAGGCATGTACCTACCTAGGTACCTACCAGTTTCACTAATGGCCTCTAAAAAAACTTCCGTACAACAGCCTCGACCCGTACCTATCTCGTACTTACGAAGTCAGTGAAGATGTAAACGAGTGCCTTCCAAGCGATGCCACCATAAGTTATATAGAATAAGTTATTTTTGTGCAATGTTCATGCAGGTATCAGAGGAAACTCTAACACAGGCTTTCGGTCATTAAATGGAATGGGCACTCAACACGGACTCCACTGCAAGGCACGACCGGCTTTAAAGAAAAGCAAACGCCACATGTGCGCCATGATGCCCCTGTGACGTGTTTTAGCCTTATTGGGTAGTAATGAAGGAAAACACATCCTCGACAAAGTTTAGTAGGTATATTTACTAAGAAGAGAAGTGAACTTAACAGCAATATTTACTAAACTTCCAGAAGTTTCATAAGTATTGTTACTAAAGTTGCCTATGGTGATATACATACAGTGTGACCCGAAATGAGGACTTGAAATAGGGTTTTTTATGTTAGTATTTGGATACCCGTGGCTTTTCTTGCATAAGTAAAGGTGGCGGGCCGCGGGCACCCGCTGTCCTGCTTTTCTTAACCCACAGTCTTGTGGTTGTGCTAGTCGGAGTCGGTGAGGGCAGGTGGGTACGTTGGTGTAGTTGTCGCCATTGTTCTCAGTTTGCGCTTAGGTACATATGTAGTCGCTGGGTCCGAATTCCAAACACGTATGACAGATTTCGAGTCCACACCACACGGCGGACCTTGTGCTCGACTCAAATTTTTTGAATCGGCTCACATTTGACTCATATATCTTGAGATCCGATTCAACTCACGATTCGCAGCAGGTCAAAATTATTTGATTCGACTCAATTCAGACTCAGAGCTACAGAGATCCGATTCAACTCACGACTCAAACATAAATTTGAATCGATTCAGATCCGACTCAATGTTATCAGACTCATCAGCCATATGATTTGGTGTGCACTGCCCACACACTATCACTAGCGGATCTAGCCGCTCGGTTTGGGGGGGCTAAACTGGGTCCCCAGGACTTGCCAACCGGGGGGGGGGGGGAAGCGATGTTGGCGGGGCGTTTGTCGTCGACCGGGGGGGGGAGCAACGTAGACGTGGTGTTTGACGTGATGACCTGGGGTAGGGTGCGAAACGATGTGTTGTTGTCGACCATGGGGGGGGGGTGGGGAAGCGCAATGGGCGGATCCAGTCACTGGTTGGGGGGGCTCCGTACCAGGAGCCGATACGGGAGCCGAAGCAGAGTCAGGGGCCGGTGCATGACCGGTGGCAGGAGCCGGTAAGTGAGCCGAAACAGAATCAGGAGCAGGGACTGTAATCAGACACAGGATATAGTCAAAAGGATGTTAATATCGCGAGAGCGTCCCACAGTCTTCAGTCTGTCATGAAATAAACATTTACCTGCACCACGACACATTCAATATTCATAAATAAAAGTACATTACAAAAGGAAAATTCGCCATGGTCTAAAGAAGTTAAATATTGACTGAATTTGAACAACATCAATACGCGGAATGTCTTTTCGGCCGGTATCAGCCAGTTACGATGTACACCGGAGCACATTGCACGTGCATGGTGTTCCTGACTTGAGGCCAATCACAGCCATGCAGTTATCTGAAAATATGACCCTGTATTTAAATAGGCAGACCTATATGCATATATATATATATATATATATTTATACATATACATTAAGAATATCTAGGCCAAAGTTATGTTGTATCTTAATGTTTCTTGTAATAACATTAACCCTCGCACTCCGGACGGGGGGGGATGGTCATTTTCGCACCACAGCCGTGAGGTTTTTCCACAGTACCTAAGTGCCGAACACGCACAGATAATCGGCTGAAACTTTGCATGCGTTCTAGGAATAGCCGATGTGTTGGTTCAAACTTTATGTTTGGGTGATCTAGGTTCACCGAGATATTCGACGTTAAATTCGGATTTTGCTTCTCAAAATGAAATTTGTATTCATCTTTTCAGGATTGTCTGTAGGAAAACCAATAAGAGGTATCGAAAAACCAATGGCATATTCTCGAAACCAATGGCATATTCTCGATAAGCAATTGATCAAATACAATTTGAAAAATAGTCCAGATCTGTGTGACCTCGAGCAAGGCGAGGATACGAGGTCAATTTGACAATTTGTTTGTCGAATTAATAAAAAATTCAACATCCGTAACGTATGTTATAGAGCACTATCGTATCTATCAGTCTACAAATATCAGCTTCAAATCTTATACTGCGGTTCCGTTTTTATCAATGAAAACGTAGCCGGGGTTCACACTTTTTACCGCGCTGCGTTGGCTGCAACTGAAGAAGCGGTCGCGGCCCGAAACTAGGTTGCTTCCACTCCAGCTGGACCGTGAACTATCAGACATACAATGCAACTTTTTATTTAATATTAGAAGTTCAATAACAAGGTAAACGATGCCGTTTTCCGTATCTTTCCATATGGCGTATAACAAAAGTTAGTGGGGTCAAATTGACCCCCCAGTGGTGCGTGGTGGTGAAATCTGCTGGGAGTACGAGGGTTAATAACTATTAGGGCAAAGATAGTTAGTTATGTACCTAATTCTTTCTGGTTTTTCTAACAACTTTCAGGAAAGAAAAGTATTACATAAGTTGCATTAAAATAGTTAAGGTCAGATACTCAAAATATGTTTTAATTGAAAGGCTTCTTACAGGGGCAGCACATCTAAGATAAATACCTGCATATATGAAAACTATGAAAGCACAAAACATGTATGGACTTACCTTTTGCCCTATTTTTAGAGAATAAATCCTTTATGGAAAGTTGACGCTTCATATCTACTCGTATAGCGATAGCTCTGCCTCTTGCTGTAGGAAGAAGGAATAATGGATAAATAAGCAAGCAGGCATGACACAATCATGTATTCAATGAAACAAAAACCTATTAGATTTGGATAGCTAACAAGAGAAGCCTTCACTTGTTACCTAGTTTTTTGTGTTTGTTGGGGGGGGGGCTAATTTGTACTGTTAGCCCCCCCAGATTTGATTGGGGGGGGCTAAAGCCCCTTTTGCCCCCCCTGGATCCGCCAGTGCACACTGTATATATATATATATATATATATATATATATATATATATATATATATATATATATATATATATATATATATACATCGGGGAAGAGGGGGGGGTCCTGAACACTTTAGGCATTATGCAAGAAATAGCTCTACTGCTGCTTCCGTATAGCTGAACCAGTAATTGTACTGTGTTTACTGAACACAAAAATGAACAAGCTATCCATATTCAAACAGTTCCTTTCAATGAAAATCCTCTAGCCACTTGCAAAGGGCAACTTTAAAACAGATGATTATTTTATAGCGGTGTGCCGTATCCTGAACATGAAAATGTTGTTGTTCAGGATTACCTCACTGTAGCTGTTGTGGTACAAGCTATTAGTAGCACTAAAAAATGCTGGTGTAATTGTGATAAAAAAAAATTGGAAGTCACTTCTTTATGGTTTCCTAAAGCCAACTGCTCTTCGAAGCCTACAATGGTTCCTGTGAACTTCGCAACCTCTGTACACAAAGTATAGGTATAATTATGTGATCAGACTTTCATGTTTTGGTAGCGACAGGTCAGGGGCGTCAATTTGTATCCTTTTGCGGGGGCCATGGCCCCACCAATGTTGATCTTGGCCCCCCCAATGTTGATTTGGGCCCCCCCAATAACCCATGCTCTTTTTATGCTGATAAAAAAGTTAAAGGAAAAAATAACAAAAAAAAACACCATGGCCATGGTACATAGAAAATGTAGTTGATGTTAGCCAGCACATTTTGTACTGAAAAGAAACAGATTTGGATTAGATAGTGGGCTGACTCTCCACCTTTTGCTACAAAATTCCAAATTGAGTGCAAAAAACAACAACAAAATAGCTGGATTTCCCTCCCCTGTGGAAGGACAACTTACATCATAAAATGTTGCAAATAGTTGATGGTAATCAGGGGCGTCGAGTTGTATCCTTTTGTGGGGACCATGCCCACCAATGTTGATCTTGGCCCCCTCAATGTTGATTTGGGCCCCCCAATAACCTATGCTATTTTTATGCTGAGAAGAAAGTTAAAGCAAAGAAATGAAAAACATCATGCTACTTACAAAACTTAGTTGATGCCAATCAGCACATTTTGTACTGAAATGAAACAGATTTGGATTGGATAGTGGATTGACTCTCCACCTTTTGCTGCTAAATTGAAAATATTGTGGAAAAACAAAGGAGTTGGATCTCCCTCCCCTTTGCAAGCAAAATTTACATCATAAAATGTCGAGATTATCTGACGATGATGCATTGTAAACCATATTGTCTGAAAAATCTGCAAAGCCACTAGACAACAATTAACAATGTCATAATTATGCTTCCACACATGGCCAATGGCAAAAGCACATGCATATGGAGCTTGAACTGGATTCATTCCATTCAATTTCCAGTCATTGTCAAACCTACACAATCCAGTCCTGTCAACAACATTCTGTTTTCATTGAGATTGTGGATACACAAACTATATTTATTTTCAGCAGTCAACCCATCGCACTATAAGCTTGATATTCACCTAGGTACCCACCTATATCCCAATGACAATTATCATATATTCAATATTGAAAAGCAGCACCCCAGTCTCGACCTGCACCAAGAGCCACATGTGAGCCAAATATCTGCCAGCTTATGATACCATGCAATACAAAAGGGTATTATTCCAGATCTAGGTAAAATGAGATTTTTTGGAATTTTTTTTTTGAATACAGGGTATCTTGATGTAAAAATCATGATGCGACCACTCATTTTCTCCGCAAATAATTATTTTTTTCAGTTGGCAAACAAATACACGACCATAATCTTCACTGGTAATCTTTACCTTTCGGCCGACATATACTGCCAAGGTTAGTGATTTGTAAAGAGGTGTACAGTGACGTCACAGGAGTCAAGGAAGTGACGTCACAGGAGTCGGGTGTCGATGACGGGCACTAACATAACCTAACCTAACCTAACCCAACTTAACCTAACCTAACCTAACTTAACCCAACCTAACCTAACCCAACCCAACCTAACCTAAGCTAACCTAACCTAGCACATCGACACCCAACTCCTGTGACGTCACTTCCCTGACTCCTGTGACGTCACTGTACACCTCTTTACAAATCACTAACCTTGGCAGTATGTGTCGGCCGAAAGGTAAAGAAAGCCATCTTCACTCTGCAAACATAGCACATCGCGTATAATTATCCGTATCTGGTGTGTCACAGACGTGATAAAGAAGACATTCAACACTTCATGCACTCGATTTAATACTCTTTGTCATCGAAAACCTTATGTTTCTGCCTTAATTCGACATTATCTCCGAGAATGAATACTCGGACCACGTCGCGCCGGGTCCGTATCGAAACATCCAAAAAACTAACATCCAAAGACGAAAAGTCCAATTACGAAAAGTCCAAGAACGCAAAGTACAGGAATCATAACGTCGAAACACCGAAGGTCCAAAGTAAATAAAGTCCAAAAACCGAACATCCAAGGATCGTAAAAGTCCAAAGACCGAAGGTCCAAAACCGCAACGTCCAAGATCCAAATATCAAGAAGTTCAACAATAGTTGGCGTGCTCTCAGCAAGGCGGAATAATTGCCGCCTTTATGGAAAGTATGCTCAAGGCAGTAACGGAAGCTTTTCTCTGTATCAACAGATGGCAGGACCTTCCAATAGATACAGTGTAAGGTGGTGAAACAACGAGTTGAACGTGTTTGAACTGTTGCGGTTTTAGGGGATGGGGTGGCTGGCGGTTTCATGCCTGTGAGGGAGGTTCAATATTACCTGGAAGCAAAGTAAAAAATGTGAGTGAAGAAGGTAAGATCGTAAGCGATCATCGAGTCGGGACTTTTGAACCGGACCATGGTGTTGATACGCCTTTTGAAATTAATGATTGTTTACGATTATGAATATGGAGTGGCTTATCGCATTATATCTGCAATTAATCAGGTATAAGTGATTAAATACTACGGAGTCATTCTTGTTTGTGAGGTTTAAAATCGTGAAAGGTTTAGCTGATGTTAGCTTAATGATGTTCTGTTTAGGGCATCACTGGGAAATTTGTCTTAAAAGTCGTTTTTTAATACATTTTTCTCCAGAATGCCATGTTTCTGAAGGTGATTAAGATGATGGGACCAGACCACTTGTTTTCTGTGCAAATACTTACTTTTCATGTTGTGAGCAAAATAATGCCAAAAAGAGACTGAGTTAGGTATCATAGCATAAAAAGACATGTTTAAAAAAGAAGTAAACATCCAGCATAACCTAGCATAACCTAGCCTAGCCTACCTTTGGAGAAAAAATACCTCAAAAAATAAAATTAGACAAGTGTGAAGGAATGTATTTCCTGAAAATTATATAAATTAAAAATAGAAACCTAACCAATACTCTGCATGGAGGGATGTCAATTCGGTGTTCAGAAAGTGGCCCATATCCATGTGTAATGACTGAGTGAGCGGGTGATGTATCATGCTTGTCATAAGGCAACCTGCACAGAAGCATGCATAAATTCTTATGATTTTACCTCCATATAATACCTTGGTCTCAACTATGTTTTCTCACACACTGCGATACATGAATTTGCTGTGCTGCATAGTGGTAGACATGGGTCATAATGAAGTTGCAATTGGCATAGCCATCTGTAATGACATTCTTTTCTTGTTAGTTTTACAGTGGGATGCATGTATTTGTAAACTAGTAATATTGTAATATAAGTATTAAAGTAGGTTACCACCAAACTGTGTTCATCACAGTAATATGTGCACGAATGATCAATTCTGGTCGAAGCACCCTAAAGCCCCAAATAACAGTAATATGTCCTCCATACCTCTAGTCTGGATGTAGTGTTCATTCAAGGAAGCTAATGAAGAATATACCTGCATTCATTTGAATTATGATGACTGTATTCATGTTTAAAAAAAAATGCAATGTTGCAGTATATAATTATGATTGTGTTTTCCAACATGTCAATGTATTAGCCAAATACTCTATTTTCTAGGCCTTGAAGACAGCATTGGATGCACCATCAGCAATGAGCTGGCACCATCTATGCTTACTATACAATACTTTTGATTCCTAATCATCTGAAACAATGTAGGGCATGAACACGGACTCAGTAGGCATGCAGTGGTGGTGGTTGTGACTTTATGACAAACTCAGTAGCTCAGGCCATATGGTGTTGCCTGCCTCTCACCCTGGCAGGAAGGTTGGATGCCGCGGGAAATCGAACCCCGTACCTCTGGCTCGCCAGACGCTCAGCTTAACCACTGAGCTACAGACGCCCTGAAGTCATGTCAGTAGGCATGCATGATGGCAGGTTCACTGACTGGGTGGCATTACAGGGGTGCAGAATATTTTTGAGTGAGACCTTTTCCACTCAGAGGCACCTTCAGCTACAAAAAAATGTATTGATAGTGGCAGAGGGGAGGGATGGGTGCAATCGAGCTTCCCACATGCCAGAATATTTTTCATTTGGAAAAGTGACTGGCTAAATAAAACTGCTATGTGGGGCTAGGGATGCATGCAGCCTTCACAGAGAGGTGCCTTTGCCACCTGGCCAAGGTCAGGGTTTTGGGATGCAATTGTGAGATTATTTATGTGACTGTAGTCATATATATGCCATTATGTATTTGTATAAGTATATAATGTTGCATAACATCAGACCATCAGTGATGTCACTCAATGGTTGGTAGTGGCCCAGGATCTAGCTGACTGCTTCCATTGTTTGGAACAGAATGCTAAGAACCGGAGTCTGGTGTGTTTGGTGTATTACCTGTTGGGTTGAACACCATATGTATGATGTTTAACTTCTGGGGTTATATACAATATGTATGGTGTGTCCACAGCCATATCATAATATAAATATTTATGTAGATAACCACCAAACTGAGTTAATCACAGGAGTCTGTCTTCTCTATGTGGGAAGCTGAAAAAGAATTGGCAATTCCACTCAGTATAATATTTTGTAGATCAGTTTCACAAAATGAAATTCCAACCGATTGGAAAAGGGCAAATGTAGTTCCTATTTTCAAGAAAGGAGAAAGAGGGAAAGTTGAAAACTATAGGCCAGTAAGCCTCACATCACTAGTCTGCAAGGTACTTGAATCAATTATCAAGGATAAAATAGTTAGTTTTCTGGAAGGAAACAGAGTGATTCAAGATACTCAACATGGGTTTAGAAAATGGCGATTGTGTCTCACAAATCTCTTGGACTTTTTTAATTTTGCTACAGAACATTTTAATAAGGGAAATCAGGTTGATGTAGCATATCTTGACTTTAGCAAGGCCTTTGACAAGGTACCTCATAAACGGTTAATGATGCAGCTTCAGGCCCATGGTATTGTAGGTAACATCCTAAAATGGAAAGGGTTGTGGCTTTCAGATAGACAGCAGAGAGTGATGCTAAATGGTACACAATCATCATGGCAAAATGTTCTTAGTGGAGTCCCCCAAGGGTCAGTACTGGGACCACTATTGTTCATTATGTTTGTAAATAACATTGAAAGTGGCCTAAGCAGTAAGGTTTTGAAATTTGCAGATAATTTGAAGGTCTTTAGGGCAATAACAGGGCACAATGAGCAGGTCTTGCTGCAGAAAGACTTAGACGAGCTTGTGAAGTGGTCCGAAAAATGGCAAATGAAATTTAATTTTGATAAGTGCAAAATTATGCATGTAGGTAGGCAGCATATCTAGGCTCCATACTTGATGGGTGGCCAAGTACTATCTGTGACTCAGCAGGAGAAGGACTTAGGTGTTATTTTTAACACAAAATTGGGGGCATCAGAACAGACCAAAGAAGCCAGGAAGAAGGCACTAAGAATGCTTGGGGCAATAAATAGGAACGTATCATACAAAAGTGAGGAAGTCATCAGGAAGCTTTATTGTGCATATGTCAGGCCACATCTGGAATATTGTGTCCAAGCTTGGTCCCCTAGTTATGAAAAAGATTGTTGGCTTTTAGAGAGAGTACAAAAGAGGGCAACAAAAATGGTGAATGGTATGGGCAACCTGGCATATGAGGAAAGATTGAAGAAATTGAATATGTTTTCACTTAGATATAGAAGGCTGAGAGGAGATCTCATCGAGGTCTTTAAATTTGTTCATGGTCAGGAACAGGGTTATCTCAGGGAACTGTTTGAATTTAACAGAAATGATGCAATTAGAGGTCATCAATTCAAAATTAAAGTTAATCACAGCAGGACAAGGTTAAGACAGTCCTTCTTCATCAACAGGGTAGTAGAACACTGGAACCAGCTGCCAGAAACCATTGTCAGTAGCAACACACTGAACATCTTTAAGAACAGCATAGACAATCATTATAAGAATAGAGGGCTTGTTTTTATATATTCCAGGGAGAGTTGATCAACACATTTGATGGACAACTGGTTCAGTGTACAGAGTGCAACCAAGAAGGGCCCTTGTGGCTCATAGTTGCACTGATCTTTTATGTCTTTATGTCTTTATGTCTATGCCTCTTGCCTGGATGCATTGTTCATTTGAGGAATTTGAATTCAACAAATAGCATTGTCTGCATTTATTTGAATTATGACAACTGTATTCATGTAAAAAAGTTGGTGTTTTACCACATAATCATGATTGTTTTCAAATTGCTTCATGTATTAAGCAAATACTAAAGTGAAGTAAGTGTAAGACAGTTAAATGTTAACACGTTTTCAGTCAAGAGTAGTTGATCAATGGAATGGTATGCATGGTGATGTGAGTCTTCCTTTGAATGTGTTTAAAAGTAGGGTGGATAAATTCCTGATGTGTAATGGGGAGATGGAAAATTGGGTAGATGAAGTGGGATAGATATAGGTGAGTCATGTGTGTGTTATGCATGACTATTGGTTGTGTAACTTTCTATGCTTTTCGGAGGGAACATGCCCCCTCCAAATGTTTACTCTGTCCTAATAATCACCACATTTAGCATGGAACACAATGTGGTATGCCACTCAATCCATTCGAGTCCTTCATGTGTCATGCCATCCCAACCATTTCAGAAACACCTATGATGCATTAGTCACAATCATGTGCGTTATTAGATCAAGGCATGTACTATGGGTGATCAAGTGCATGGGGTTTGATGTTTACCTTACCTGTTTCTCTCATCTGGTTGGCTTCCCATATTCTCAAGTTTCACATCACCCAAGGATGAGTCCTGCGGCCTATCAAGGAGAGCCTGTATCTGCAGGTATGCCAGTCCCCTACATTAGATAATAATAAAGTCATCAGATTGACGGCAAGCAACAGGAGCTGGAAGATGTTCCTCAAGCATAATATAAATACTTAGAATGATAGCATATAGCCATTGTATATGCTAATAAATAATTGTCACACAATATTTCTGATGCAAGTTCAGCAAAATTAAATGCAGAAAAATAGAGCTACTATTATAAGTTTGATTAGTATGCCTCAACGGTCGACGTGTCGTAAAACCAATAACCAACCAACCAATCATGGTTATTTATTCATTATGTTCACACATCGACAATGTTGCGGAAAGCTGTACTGAGTATTGTCGAATTAAAGACGATTATAAAAAGTAACCAAGTGCTCATATGAAGTAAGATAGGATCACAAATCTGTCATTATATTTATATTTCGAGCATGTCCCTTCTTCAGAGACTGAATAAATATGCAGGTACATTTTACGCACATGATTTTACACACATGCTATATATATATATATATATATATATATATATATATATATATATATATATATATATATATATATATATATATATATATATATATGTATATATATATATATATATATATATATATATATATATATATATATATATATATATATATATATATATATATATATATATATATATATATATCAGGTTGTCTACCAATATTGACGAAGTCATCATCTAAGTCCCAGTATCGACCATATTTAAATGGGCATTGTAACAAGTACATGTGATACGAGAATAACGGAGTAATAATATTCGTCGCTTCCCTAGATACCCTTTCTATACATCTACTCTATACATCTCTATGCACACATATATCCATGATGCGTCAATCCTCTCCAAGTGTTCGCGTGTGCGGATGAACGAGTGAATGATGGGATGAGTGATTGTGCCGATGGGTGATTACGGAGTGAATAAGTCGGCGAGTGCAGGTGGTGTCTGTACAGTATCGTATTGTATAGGGAACTGGTTTTATGAGGGTCCATGAAGCATTGTGTTTAAGGGAGACTTTTTGTTCATGGTTTCAATTCTGCAATTTTTAGTTCTGCCATGTCTTCAAATCCGCAAGATTGTGCTGCTGAGCGTTGTTGGAGTCATGGTGTTTTCGGGGTGATTTGTGGGGAAATGCTCTCCAAAAGGGGTGTTTTTCGTTTTGTTCTTTGCATATCTGATGTGTTCCATGTATCTGTCCCTAACCATGCGTGCTATTTCCACAATATAAGTTATGAGTGCTGTCCCTTAGGCGCAAAGCTCGCACTTAATTTTGTACACCACATTTTTGGTGTAACATGTCTTTGAGACAGGCCAAACAGCATTGGCACGCTCTATTGCCTGCAGGGCATGGTGGAGGGTCGAGGGCAGATTTAGTAAATGTCTCCGAAATTGTTTTTGCGCTTTTCCAGGCTACGCGCATTGAGTGTGGACCTAGCGATGGCTGTGGCTACCTTTTTTTTGTCAGAGAATCATCGATAAATGCTAAACTAATGTATGTGGTGTCTGTGGATCCATGTGAGCTGGATGCGTTTGTATCGTGGGTGTATTGACTTGTCGCGCGATGTCTGCATTTAGCATTGTGTGTCAATACTCGAAATTTTGTTATTCTGTATCGTGCTATGAGGATAGCCATTGGATAGGAAAAGACCTTTGGATTTTGTCGATCTCTTTTTTTTTGGGGGGGGCGGCCTTATCAGAACCTAGACGCATTGCTCTCAGCCATTGAGCATACATAACGGAACTTTTAGTTTGGATAGGGTGAGCCCATTTGTATGGGAGGATAATAGGAGCTGCCATCGGTTTAATGAAAAGTTATGTTGTATTGGTCAGGTCACTGTTGACCGTTAGTGTCGAGAAAGGAAATTTGGCTGTTGGTAGACTGATCGCTTCTCTCTATGGTAAATTTTAGCCTGGGATGGAAGCGGTTCATGTCTGCTGATGCGGAACTGTTCGCGAACTCCAGTAAGATAATCTACTGTGTCTTAGATGGACTGGTACAAAAATGAAAAGCTGGGAAACGCGTTTCTCTAGGAACCAAGTCTGTTTATCCAAAGGGTCGCCACATGCCGAAACTGTAGGTCTGAGGGCACGTCAGGTTTGTGGGTTTTAGGGAGGCCATAGAGTTCTGGTGTGCGGGAGGAATTTGGTTTGATAGCTATGACAATTTTGCATGGGATCTTTCCTGCATTGTTTCGATGATCATTTTCTTGATAGTCGCTTCCAAACGTTTAGTCGGGTTCGTCCCTATGTGTTCATATTGTAAGATGATTTTCGAAGCCTTTTCTATATAGGATTCCCGTGTCATGAGAACAAAACCTTTTCATTTATCCGAGCGTTTTACGATGACGTTGGGATCTTTGCGCAACGTTTTGAGAGCCGTTAGTTCGTCTTGTGAGTGGTTTGACTGACATGGGGTACGATGGTTTTTGAAAATGCTGATGACTTTCCGTTTTAATGATCTAAGTGCTGACTAATAAATAGCAATACTAGTTTGTGGTGCCATCCTTGTAGTAGTATCACTGAATCTGGGCGCTAAATGTGGTACTGTGTGATGGGCTGTCTGTGTAGTGTCAGTGTGGGACTGTTGGTGGTGGGTGCTTTGTGTGGCAGATGTATCGGTCATTGTTGGTTGTGAGTGCTGTTGTTGACCACGCTTATTGTTCATTTCCTTCTTCTAACGTAGTGCAAAGGCTCCTTCCTTTCCAAACCTATTTCTACCTGCCTTATGACATGCCGATTAATGCTACGAATGAGGGCGAAATTGGGCTCTTTGCTAAAAATTTCAGACACATTTGGAATAGCTTGGCCTGTGAGATCAAGCAACTTAGTTTTATCATTTGACCTATCAACTATGAGTTTGTCTGGCGGTGTAGAGGTTAGCGTGTCACGTCGTTGCTCTGGAGCAAGTGGTGCAGTGCGCTGGGTGGGGTAACAACCAGAGCCGCTGCTCATGCATCCTATGCACAGCGAAAAAAAACATCACATTTAAAATGTGTGATCTGCCTGTATGCCTGTCTGTGTCTGTGTGATGCGATTCACGTAACTCAGATACCTTGCCCTCGAGCGCTCATGGTGCTCTACATGTTCAGCTGGGCGAGCTTCAACCCGACGAGCCGTAGGAGACTCAGTAGATTTACTAACTGACCTGTCGACCACCGCAGGAGGCAACAAACATCCTTTTGTGTGTTGCGATGACTTCGCCCGGTGGGGTGAGGTTTTTCCTCTGTTCGACATGAAAATGACCATTGTTGTTGCCACTTCGTCGACTCGCGGGATCTTCGTCCGATACGGTTGTCCTTGCAACTTGCACTCGGATTGTCCGGACGATTTTGTAGGCCAGATTGTCGCCGAGGTCTACCGTATTATGGATGTAAAGAAGACTGTCATCACCCACATGGAAACAGCAAGTGGAAGCGAATAATGCTCACCATCATTGACATATTCGTGAAATGTCTTGCAGAGAGCCATGCCGAGTGGGATCAGCACCTGTCGTTGTTGAAGATGGGCTATCGCTCACAGGTGACCCGGTCTCTTGGCTAGTGCGTACGCTCTGATGTTTGTGTGCAAGCCTCGCTTACCTGTAGATTCATAAATCAACGCCCCATTTGCGTTCAAATCTGTTTCTGTGACTCAGTACGTCGACGATTTGTATGGCTGTCTTCGTGACATGCATCAGTATGCCATTCAGATGTCTGGCAGGAGTCACACTCGCGACAAGGGGGCGTATTGGCGAAAGTTCAATCCGCGAATTCATCCGAAATTTCAATGAGTTCAGTCAGGGTGGCCCTGTGTTTTGTACAAGAATGTTTTTCGGCCATCTGAGTTTATCCAGCAAGAGCGTCATCTTGATTAGCAGTGATGGCACGGTGTGAGTTCGGTCTATAGTTAGCCTGGTTTTGGTAGCTATATTAATATGCTCGTTTTGACCTTGTATTGCCGTTCACACGGTGCTCGTTAGGTCAGTACGCGTGTCAAAGTGTTCAGAGCACGAATTAAAGTCGCTGTTACTAAATCAGAACTACGTGGCACGGCGACCAGTGGTCCATGGTCGAGTACCTTTGACAAATTATATGGTTGGGCGTTTCTGAGCGGAAGGTGTGAATGCGCATTTGTGTTGCGAAGTCTTCACAACTCTCACTATGCTGATGCCCACAGACATCGATCTCCCGACGGGACCTAACGAAGGCCAATCCAGCAAAAGAAGGAAGTGTGTTGGATGTGATCGTGCGGACGGCGGCTATGCTGGTTGTGATGCCTGTCGCGTGACCGACGGCTGGTTGCATTCCCCGGCAGTTGGCCGGTGCACCTCTGTTGCAGATGGCGCCAGCAGCTCGGTGGTTAAGCTGAGCGTCTGGCATGCCAGAGGTAGGAGTTCGATTCCCCGCGGTGAGCGCCCTTCCTGCCAGGGTGAGAGGCAAGTGACGCCATATGGCCTCAGCTGCTGATTGCGTCGTAAAGCCACAACCAACCAACCAATCGACCTCTGTTGCGTGGCATTCTTGACCTTAACGTCGGTTGTTTTTTGGGCTTAGGGGCACATCGACTGCTTCGGTCATACAGCGCCCATTGACCTTGATGTCGCGCGTGTCTGTTCTGTCCGTGCCCACGCTGGTTTGTAATAAAAACAGTAGCATGAAGTTCGGAAAGCTTTTATTTCGGCAACGTCTACAACTTTACAAGTACAGCTCCCGGGGCCGGTCTTCAAATGTTCCCCGGCAAAAATGGCACCTCGTATGTCCGCGGCCTGCGATGAACACCGTCGTAATGCAATCCACACATCCTGCTCCGTGGAAGCAGGGCAAAATCACTCCTCTTCGGACGGTTCTCGACCATGCCCTAAGGCGCACCGCACATCACTGAAAAAAGCATTCGATCAACAAGCGCAAAACCAAAAGTGCCCATCTAAACCAATGTTATCAGCACAACGCCTTGCTGACGCCGGCATAACGAGTGAAGCATGCTAGCGTGGGACCGTGGAGTAAAGCCTGTAAATCGTTAACGAACGCTTTGGAATTGATCCATCATCAACAGAACAATGTATTACGGGTGCTGCTTCGCTGGTTAGCAATGTATTGCTAACAATGTATTCATCTTATTGCTGGTGGTCGAACTACATATAATCGCGTGTGCGTGGCTTCATTCTGGTATAAATTACTCTTGACAAATCTAAATGAACTTCAAGAGCCTATTGCCATAGTTATATGTTATTGAAGGCATATGTTGAATATCTATACCGACAGGTATAGATGTTATAGATATTAACAGGTTTAGGTTGAAACTGGAGCGGATACAAGTGGCACGCTGGGGCATGTGCCCTCACCCCTATGAGAAGGTGCCCCCCCCCCTGGTCGGGAAAAGATGCCGCTCTTGGAAAGCTCGAGTGCATCCCCCTCCATTTGTTATGTGAAAAGTGCCCTAAAACGACAAGGCACCCCTTTGAAGTGCAGAGGCGCGCCCTCCTCACCCATCGAATTTTTCAGCCAGGGGCTTCCCTTCGAGAGAAGAAGGAGCCCTCCTGGAAGGCCCACGTGCCCCCTCCCCTCGCATTTTCAACCAGAAGCGCTCCCCTCCCATGACAATGCCTGGATTCCCCCTTGATTGAAGATACAGGTTGCGCTTTCCATGTCGGCTTTCTCCAGTCAAAGATTCTCGCACAACACCATCCGAGGTATGCTGCCTTCGGGAGGCCGAGGCAGGCTGGGCAACGTTCAATGGTGTCCAACATGACTTCCGGATGTCAATGGTTTAACTTCTCGGTCAAATTATACGTCGGCATTTTGAGAAGTTTTCAGTTGGTATACCGTCCAATGGCAATCATACAGTACATCTCTCTCTCTCTTTCACTCACTCACTCACTCACGCACGCACGCACGCACGCACGCACTCACTCATGCACTCATGCACTCACTCATGCACTCACGCATGCACTCACGCACTCACTCACGCACTCACTCACTCACGCACTCACTTTGGATAACAGGTGACTAAAGAGTTGTTAGTCCAATGCTGCTCATGCAAGCAACGTCATATGCGTGTAGTTCACATTCACGGATATTCGGGGATGCACTTCCCCCGTCCATCGCTCCATCGACACACATCCACAAAGGCCAGCTTATCGTCTCTTCAGTTCCAGCATATACCATATGACCGGATTCGTATATGACCGGATTGCTATCCCATCCCGCACCAACTTAACTCCTGTTGCTCGTCATCCGACAGGTGTCCTGGTTGGAGCTGTCCTTCAACGCCTTCTGGGGGGACGTGTGGTCTAGGGGTAAGATGCTCGTCTCACAATCGAAAGGTTGTGGGTTCGAGTCTCACCTGTCGCTACTCTTCGCCCGCGACCAATCGGCGTGAGAGATTGACGACGCTACATGACTCAACGGTCGACGTGTCGTAAAACCAATAACCAACGCCTTCTGGTTCCGCCTGTAAGTGATTCAATTAGTTTCAGCCAAAGTACGAACCTGTAAAATCGGAATGGACGCACGACACTTCCAATAAATGTTCTTAATATGTATGTAGGGTAGGCCAGTAGACAATCAAAGGTGAACAAATTACTAAGTAATCTCGTCAATGAGAATTTAAGATGAGGAGATGAATAGTAAAGGATCCTTGCAAGTTTAATTCCTCTATGACCAGGCTCCGGGCGCAACAATGGTTGGCGCCAGCCGACGCCGTTCGTGATTAAAGTCGGTACTGTGAGTCGAGAAGGTTGTTATGCATTGTAGTGCGGATACTAGTGTAGCGTTTTCATTCTCTGTTCAGCTTCATGAATGACCATCCTGTAAAGAATTCGAAGTGGTATATCCCCTCCAACTACAAGTCTACCAGCAAAAGGGAAAAGGCAGATAACTGCACGTTGTGGTAAAGCGTTAGGAAATACAACTTGTTCCCCAAATGCTAAAGTACAGCCATGAAGGCCCACTGACTTGATGTTCATCGACTGACATTTGCTTAATTGGTCAATCGTTCCAAGCCATTGGAGAAAGCAAGTTCTCAGCCGCAAGGCAGATATTATAACACTTGTTTTCATGCACACTAAAGCAGCAACCAAGAATGAAGGAACATAAGCGACTATGCCGAACATTTTATGTTTCAAGGACATCGGCCATATCAAGATTGTGACTGATGATACTGTGATAATGCTCGATATGTTGTGGAATGAATGGCGGATGAAGGAAAGAAAATGTTATCATGTTGTAGTTCATCTGGCTCTTTCATCTTGGTGGACACATGGAACTATTCATATATTATACATTCACGTTCATAAGTTCTCATACTATACCTGCAATGCGTCCAATGACAACGCTGAACGCAAACCGTGCTCCATTTGTCTTTGCCGTACTTACGCAAATTTCAAACATGACTACCGGGTTCATGTTTCATTTTTCGCTTTCCTACTTGACTACTACAACATCGGGTGACCGTTATCTATGTAAGATTAACTTTTCATGCACATTTCATTGTGAACCTTGTTGAAGAGCCGCAAGGTACAGCAGTGCCCATATGCTGAGGAAGGTCCCCAAGCGTAATTTTGACACAAAACAGGAGTTTATTTTTACAACGGTAGCATGTTTTCAGTGCGGCGTCACTTAGGCAGCATGTGCCAATCAGATGGAAGTTTTGGTTTCCGTATCTTCGTGTAGCAGATGGGACACCCTGAGACAGGGACACTCATCTTTCGTCGTATGCTGCTTTGGCAAACTAAGTACCTCTGGGAAATTGGCGGTGGTGCGGTGGCGAAATAATGTGTACCTCGCACCACGTTTTGACGAGAGATCTCTGGAGTTTACTGCCTGCAGAGCTACAAGCATGTGTTTGTCACAAAACATTTTTCGAAATAAAATAAATATGTCTATGCAATAGGAAATAAAATATTGGATC